>QVNV01026975.1:0-15795 GCA_014825455.1 Pseudomyrmex pallidus | reverse complement strand
CTCTCTCTCTCTTTTCGAGCGACACGTTTCGATTTGTTTTAATTGGATACTGCTGACACTCCTGAACAATTACTGCAAAAAGTATCCTGTATCGAGTTCTTTTCCAGTAATCGTATTTCCCCGCACACACAAATATTTCTCACTAATGGTTCCAATTTGTATCGAACATTCACGTTCGTTGTAGTAACAAATACGAACATGTATACGTACACACATAAAAGAACAGAAAAGATTTGTTCGCATTAGAGACGGCGAGAGCGTGGCACGTCCGTTCCGGAATTAGCGCAGCAAATGAAAGTATTGTCGCGCGAAGATGTGATTTTACTTATTCGCGGTAGAAATGTGAAATATTCTGACACGTGGAGGATGTAACACGTGGGAGAATTTTTCAAGGATTTGACGATGTATTAACCACGCATCGCGAAGAAAACGCGTCCAAGATGTCTCGTAAAAAGCGTGTAATAACTCAGTGGACCCCCGGTATACTGCTGTAATTTTTTTTTTTTTTTTTTTTTTTTTTGCGTTTGTGATACAATGTCGTCTAGATAGCACGTCGTGTCCACAATAACGGAAGATATTAGATCGATAAAAGAGCGCCGTCCTCTCCCTCCCCCGATATAATAAAAACGTATAAACGCTCATACGTAACGCATAGTAATAAAAATACGAAACCACACGCAGTTTTTTTTTGTGTCGCATTTGTTCACTACGCGCGTGGTGGGGAATTCTGATTTATTTTTATGGAAAACCGATTACGGTAAGCAATGTAAGGACCATTCGAAGAGAACCGCCTGGTATAAATCGCTCTATTTCTGTAACAATAAAGTTTACGAACATAGCAAAATCACGCGCGCACGTGATCACACGTGTTTTTACACGAGTCCTTCTTTTTTTTCAACGAAAAAAAAAAGAAATTAGAAAGCGACACACAAACAGGAAATTTCGAAGCGTCGGCGAGGCGTCAGGTCGGAGGGCCAGGGTTATCGCCATTTCCGAATCGATTCTGATAATTGAATAATCAATCGAACCCCGGGAATGGAACCCAGTGCCCTCGAGTAATCTCTGCCAATCAAGATTCAATTAAAAATTGATGGGCCCTCGCCCTTTCCTCGCGGCTGTTATACGACGGGCGCGGATCGTCCGGTGCAGTGTCGTGCGTGCGAAGCCGGTTTTGCGTACACGCGCCTCCACTCTCCTATCGCGGGGAAATAATGGCATTCGCGGTCAGGAAATGAAGACGGATGGATTCTACCGATTGTTGACGTTGCCATTAAAGCGCGCAACCGAACCGCGTTCCTCGTTTTGAATTCGCGTCTGATGATCATCGTACAGTCCTTTTGTCTGAAACACCGCCGATGAATCCGCACATATCCATTCTCGCGGAAGATGCGAACGAATCTTGCAACAATCTACCTGATTCGAATCAAATCAATCTCTTTGCCGCCGCGTTCTTGCCGCACATTGTCACCTTTTCATTTTTTTCTCGCACGAGCGAAAAAAAGAGATGAAATGGAATTTCTCCAACTGTTCTTCGCATCTTCGCTTCACATATCTCGAAGACTTCGTCATTTATTTGTACATTGTCGGGGCTTTAAGCTCCTCGCATTTGTAAAAAGTTTTCTCTACACCGCAGAGAGAAGGAGAGAAAAAGGAGAGATGTGGAAAGAGAGATTTCTCTCACAGAGAGTAATCAGTTTTGAATACTTTTTCTCCTCCTCGTTTCTTTCTTCCTATATTTTCTCAGAAGAGGCCTAGCGCTTTGTTAAATAAGAAACTTGTTACAAACTATAACCCTCATCGCGCGCGCGCACATCTTCTAATTATATCAATATTTCTCTACAGAGCATCCTGAGGAAAAAAAATTGTACACTTTGTGTTATAACATTGACGTTCGCTTCGTAAACTAACTTTCATTGCGTAACTTCTGCTGCGGAATACCCTTCGATATCCTAACAATAGATAGTTAGCTAAACGAGCTCGTTTGATCTCAACTTTTTTCTCAGGGGAATGATGCCGGCTATTGTTGAGAGCAGTTATTAAAGCAGAAAGTTAATGTTTTATTCGTAATAATTGTTACGTTAAATAAGACTCTCCGTTCGGGAGAAAGTTTTTCCCGTTGAAAAACAAACCTGATGACGTAAACTCTGAATAAACAAACTTTAAAGACCAAACATCATATTCTCGATCGTTTCGGTGTTTAGAAAACCTTTGTGTTACACGACGGCCAGCTCTAGGAAAATATAGCCTTAATCCTATCGGTTTCCGAATTGTCAGAGAGAGAGAGAGAGAGAGAGAGAGAGAGAGAGAGGTGGACGTTGCAGAACAGAGGCGAAATGGAAACAGAGGTTGATCTATGTATACATACTCGTTTGTGCTTTGAAGGTTGTGACGCGGAAAACGTTATCAACGCGCGTCGATTACCGCGCGTCGGACGATACTCCACAACCGAGGTAAAACAAAGATAATAGACAAAACCTTTGTTGTCTTGATTATCGACTCGCCTAACAAATTTACAAGTTTACGGGACAATTGCAAAATCGATAAAACGGAAGAAACTATCTGCCGCCGACGCCGCCGGCAAACGAGCGTGTGAAGTCCGTCGAGTTTTCAAAGTGTTTTCCGCCACCTAATTGAATCAAAGCCGATATAAGATTAATTAACATAGTGTCATATCAAATCCTTTCCCGTCAAAGTACACATTCCAGTTTTAAGTTGGACTTTGTATTTTAATTTTTCCACATCATTGTTTAACATAATTTATTTTTGAAGGTACGTTTACGCGAACAATATTATTATTATTATTATTATTATTGTGTCGCGCGTAATTAAAAATGTCAATTATATAGTAATTCGAATTTGCTTTAAATGAAAGTTTTTAATATTACATTCGTCTATATACAGTTATTTTTAAATGCGAACGTAATTAGTACGACTAATTGCCCAGCGACGTAAAATTGTATTCAGTCTTTTTAAGACGCTTGTTGAGCCATATTTTTCTTTTTCTTTGTAAAAAAAATCATGCTCATAAATCCACTTCGGGCGAAAGAAGTAATATTTGCAATTGAGATGCTTTTTACAGTGTGCCTTTCATTATCGTTACTCTCTCGTTAATTAGCGTCGTCTGTGCGCGAAGGATGTCGCCGAGATATAATTGTGTTCGGATCAACTGCTATTCTGGCAATGTCTCTCTCCCTCTCTCTCTCTCTCTCTTGTCGAATAACAGTTACGGAAGATCGTTAGAGGCCACAGAATTTCGTAATTAGTCCCGGTCTCCGCATAAAGGAAGGTGTTGAGCGAACGATCGCGTCCACTTGCGTCCGTGGACTATCATCACATTGTTTGATTTCGTTTCGGATCTTTTATACCGTACGTACCAACGAGAGATATATTCACTCGAGCGTATTGCAACTCGCCGCTAATCTCCATTGAAATTCCTTTCATTACACGGTTCGTGTATTAAATTTGCTCGAAATTGCACGAAAGAGAAGTCGTTAAATTACATTATATTAGTAGAATTTGTTATTTAACAACGATTAACTTTTTAACACTGTGTATGTGTGTATGCATCGAACGCAATACAATTGCGCTCGTTATCAGTTGAACTAAAGTTCGGAGATAAAAAGCGCCGAAGTTGCCTTATCCATCGCACCATTGCGAGTTCGTAATCTTCCTCCAGCCAGGAGAATTCTGGAGCGTTCGCGAGAATCCGGGCATACCGGAGAAATAGCAACATCGCTAATTCTCCCCGTCCGATTCTCATTCCCCGGCGCGTGCAACGGAGAATTCGCTCCTCAAACTCGTAATTCGATTTTTCAATCGTATACGAAATTTGGCTAATCCGAGATATCTCGGAATGCAAAACAAATCCAGCCAGACATGTAAATCAGGATACGCGCTACTCGAAACGGAGAGGGCTTTACCCCTTCGTCGATTAATCTACTAAACAGTTTCAAAAAGTGCGCATCGGCGGATAACGAGCGATAAAGAGCATTCGAATTTATTCACGTGGTTTTAATATATAAGGATTTAGCTCTTTTTTTCGCGTTGGATGAAATTTTGCTCGCCAATTGTGCCAGGTTTTGTAGGTTTATCGAACAATCGCGATTGTACAACAAATTTGCAACAACTGAAATTTCTCGCGCGCGCATTTATGTTCGCGCGAAATTATATTTTACAGTTGCGTCATTTCTCGCAGAAACGGAAATATCTGTTTGTGTTGTCTCGTATCGATGGTTGTATCGCTCGTGTATCGATAATGCTATACGTTCCGTAACGGAAGCATGACGAGTGTACGAAATCGCATTATCGAAAAATATCAGAATAATATATTTTACATAAACGAGGAAACATACCGGGGAAAGGAAGAGAGAAAAGAGAAGTGGTTGTGATCTACATACATGCACTCTCGGCGCCGCGGTATACAACGCTCGGATGTTTTACTACAACGCGTTATACTACGGTACAATGTACGTAACACGTGCTCTTAATCTCCCAGTATATCAACAATAATAGACCCCGAAGCTGAACGGGGCACACGGTGGCTCGGTAAATCTCCCCCGAAACCCGGTATAAACGACTATAAGATGCTCTATTCCCTGGGCCGTGCTTATACCCGCACCAGAATCGGTTCACTTGCCTGATGGTCTAATGACTTAGAAACCCTTCCACTTGATGCCGCAGGTGCCGAGATTTTCGCGCTTTCTTCGAGTCCGCACCTTATCGCGTGTCTATTCGAATTTCTTGGTCAAATAAAAATTACATCATTTCTTTTCTTTACAAGTTCGTCTCGTTGAAAGTCATCGAATATAAATAGCGAAGTGAATGACGTTTGCTTAATTATCGAACGCGGCGTTCGTCGAAGTCGCGATACGTACCGGCGATTAATCGCGACACGCCATCTCGCATAGGGAATGATGACACTGTATTCATCCATACACGCGCGATTAAATCTGACAGAGACAAAGACGCTCGGAGGAAAGCAAGAGAGAGAGGGAGACTCCGACGAAGAGACGCACGCGATACCACGGATGGAGTGATATATTATAGATAGCGAAGATAACCCAGATAAGCGTCAAAACGTCTCTGTATTAATCGCCAGGTGGCACGTGATGGATGCGATAGCGCTCCGAAAGGTTCGCGCGTTCGGGGCCGCAGACGCGCCGTGTAGCCCCGGCCTTAATTACAATACCGATGGCCCGCGCGTCTTACGTTATACCGATATTCGACGGGGCGTGTTATTAATCGCCAATTACTCCGGGGTCTCCCTCACATCCAATCTAGAGCGGCCGGAACTTGCGAAAGTCATCGGGCTAATGCCTGAGCCGCGGCAGGGACGAAATAAAACGAAGCACGCCCGGAGAGCCTTGTGTTTTCCTATAGGAAGAGATTGATCGATATCCTACCTCCCATATAGGTTCTTTACCTGCGAAGATTGGATATCGTGCTTTTCACTATAATCGCATAAAGAGAGAGAGAGAGTTGTACTCTTCAATCAAACGCGATATACAGTGCATTAGCGAGCTACACAACCGATAGATGTAGCGCGCGCTCGCTCTCGGGTGTATGACTACGCCCCGACGATCACGCAATTCGTCCACGTGGCCGAATAAAGCTTCGGATTAATCGATTTGCACTCCGGAAGACAGGTCGAATTCGTCAATGAGGTCGGGAGAGAGACACGAGAGCGGAGAGACGAGAGAAAGAGAGAGAGAGAGAGAGAGAGAGAGAGGAAGCGCGGGCTAGAGCGAGTCTGGCTTGGCAGTGAACTGCCCTTAGCACCCCGACTAACAGGCGAAGCCCGGTGCACCGTCGCTGATTGGTGGCAGTAATTAACGTCCGGTCCTGATCTAGCGGCTCTGTGCAGCGTACCAAACACGTCGGCCGCCTCGTCGTGCTACATAGATCATTGTTGCGCGAGCTGCCGTGGTTAGAGGAACTCCGGCCAGAAGCAGCACGAGGAGGCTGCGGTTTCAATAGATGCCCGAACGTTGTAGCGGATTAGCATACTGGCCCCGACCGCAGTGGAAACTGGGTTAGGTTTTAGGAAAGCGCGTGCTTTCCAATGCGGGAAGGAGCTGCTCCACCACGTCATCACCGATTAACGAAAAGCCTTTTCGCTCAAAACTTCCTCTTTCGGACACACATGCGCACCCTTTGACCTTCTCAAGTCCTCTCACTCTTTCTCTCTCTTGCATTTCGTCAAAATTGATTCTCGAGAAGAACACGGTAGGAAAATCCTTCAACTAACTTTTTTAGATTACTATCTAACAAAGTCGATCAATTATTTCCCACCAATTTTACTGCACTTTGCACGTGTAGTTATTTGGCAAAGCATTTGCAGCAATTTGCGTTTTACTTTTCCAATATTGTGTATTTATAAAGGGAGGAAGTTCAAAACTGATTGAATAATTACTTGATCACAGCTTTCGTCGTGACGCCACGACGTACGTTGTTTCATTAACAATACGATCGTAAACTATCTTGAGACTTAATCCATGTCAAACATTGAAGTGGATCGCACACTGCGTGATCCGCTTGCACAATAGACATTCACGTGGAGACGTATAACGTCGATCGAAAAAAAAAAAAATGGAAAACCGTAGAAGGGAAGAGGGGAAGTTCAACGGAAGTTCCGACGCTCGAGGAGAGACGATTTAACGCCGTCGTTTACAACGCGAACGATAGTTTGCGTCGTTCGAGATTCATCTTCGCTGTTGGAAAAACGGCCGTTTTCGCGTCGCGGTCGTCGGGATTCAAGCAGTCTTGCACTAACGAGCAAACACAGCTCCTCTCTCGTTGGTATGCAATCGCCTGATCCGCCGATGAGCGGCGGGAGTTCTGCGGACGTGTTGGTGCAGCGGGGGTTGCACGGCAGATTGCAAGCAGGTAGTAGGTTGAGAGTCGAGAGAGAGAGAGAGAGGAGAGACAGAGAGAAAGGGGAAGAGAAAGAGAGGGGAGGGGACTGCTGTGCGCTCCGCAGTAATGACGGCAGTACTTAGGGAAGCGAGCTTAAATCAGTACCCAGATATCGAACGAGTTAGCGATACGTTAACGATTCCCGACCCCCCGGTTGTCGCACATCCGTACTGGTAGCACCGGAACGAGAAACGGAGATGGCAAGTGCGCCGCGACTGATAACGATGTACGTATATACGTGAGGATTAGCGTCCCTTCAATATGATCAAGCAGATTACCTACCGTTATACTTGCGATATTTGAAACTCTTCAACGCCGAAATGACCTGCCGAACACGTTCGTTGATCGATTAAACACGTGACTAAAATTCAATTTTATCGAAGTCCTCGTAGACAAAAACCGGAAGCTTTTATAATTAGAACACTTTTAAATTAGTTACACACATATGTGAGACAAACAACGCATATTTATCACATTTGTTTTTTTTTGTTTTCTCTATCTCTTCATCTCGCTTCGTATCAAGGTTTTATAGTGATGAGTAGTTCGAGAGAGGTCACGCGCGCGCAACGAGGTTTTATTTCAGTGAATAAAACTTTGAATCTCTCTCTCTCGCTCTTTTCTCAAAAATTCGCTTAGCATTTGACGGATTAAGCTATGCGGTGCGAAAAGCGCACTTTTCATCTCTCTTTCTCTCTCTCTCCATCTCCTTCTCTTTCGGACGTTCATTAATTATTTAACACATTACTCGGTATCCCACACACTTCGTTTTCGCGAACCTTCGCCAAACATATTTTCCGGTGGAAAATGCAGCAACGAGAAATTAGGTTGAAAGAGAATCGTGGGAAACGCGCGGTGATTATCAAAGAGTCCTCAAGCTTCATCCAATTAGTTCGCCCAGCGAGAATGACAGTGTGTTTCGCTGTGTTCGGTAATTTTCTTTTTATATGCGCGATTGTCGAATCCATACCCTTATTAGCTGTGCACGCGTGAAACGGAAGTTTCGCGTATATGTGTGCATATAAGCGGCACATACAGAGGAGAGAGAAACGCGCGACGTAATCCTTCGGCGAGGTCAAACAGAAATGACAGAGAGAGAACACGGAATGGACTCACTGTGTGACCTAAAGCAATCGCTTGTGCTGCCAATTCCACCCTATAACGTGTAACAGCCAACATTCTTGTCAAAGGTAATTTCTTTTTTTTTATTTTTTTTATTAGACAGCCACATTGGTAGATTATCAATGTAGTTTGTATGAAGAACTTTCATTTCATTCGTTAGATCGCGCGCTATCTACGGAAAAAAAAAATAAAGTCAATCGTCAAGAGATTGAGCGGGATGGAGCGAATCAATGGTAAAGGAATTGTCTACCGATCGGATCGCGCCGTGTACGATTAAGCACGATATTCGCTGAAATAGATAGATAGATAGATACATAGATAGATAGATAGATAGAGGGGCAGGTGCGTATATAGGCTTAATACTGCGTTTCCAAGCAATAGGAACCGATCAATAGCGTTTAACCGCCCTTCGGTCTAGTTAAACCGATTCCGTTTTCGACGGATTCGACGTTTGTGCTCGGCAACGTCGAAATTCGATTATGGTCGCACCCTTTTACGTTACAATCGCATTACATCAGCGAATGTACAAAGCGTGTTTTTGCTTGCAATTCCGTTTCGATTTTTGTCGCCGTTTTCTATCAACGGTCACGATGTGATTACGAATATTACGACGCAAAGATTTGGGCGCAGCTAAGGGAGGATAAATGGTAATTAAATCAGTGCGATATCTGTCGCGAGGTTAGAGAGGGCAGTTGGTTTCAAGACGAAACTTTCGCCGGACGCCACTGCGACAAGAGGATGAGAAACAGCCGGAAGTCAGCAACCCCGTTGTTGGGACGGCATTCTCTCTCTCTCTCTCTCTCTTTTCTCCCGGTACGCGTCCGGTTGTTCGAACTGTCCGAATGGCGATTAATTATACGTCACAAACGCTAGAATACTTCCTCGGTCGCATTCTTGTCGCGAATTGACCGAAATGCGATTTTCTCAACTTTCTCATTTTCGAGAGACGTGAATCTCAAATTGCATTTTGCCGAACATCAGTATATACAAAGTATATTCATAACACGATTACAAGTAATTTGTACACTCGTCACACTTAATAACTCAATAACTTTACAATTTATATTAATTTGAGAAATAAAACAAATCAAATTTCTGTAGGTTTGTTAATAATAATTGATGAGATCCCTTTTTTTTTTTTATCGCCGAATTTAAAACGCCAAGACGCGAAGCGTTAAATTGTCGACAGTTCTTCTCTCAGAGATCCCGCCGTATGTCGTGTGTATATTAGTTTCTCTGTTATCTAATACTCTTTGAGCAATTTGTCTACCTTGCAACATGAAACGAGTAGCATCCTTTTGTGATAATGCACGTGAACACGTAAGTATATATATACATTAAGTCTAGCGTTACTCGCGAATGTAACGCGCAACATTGGGATTGCGCGCGATCGTGTAGCGTGCGCGCAACACGTGCGAGAACGTTGCACGACTCTGATCAAGTCACACGCACATGTCGCACGCACAGCTGCTAATTATTTTATTGATGTTTCTTTGATACATTTTATGGTTTTGTCACGTGCAAGTATACGTGTGTGTGTGTGTAATTAAATTTTTAAACATCTATATACAATAATTTAAGTACCAAAAACATCTAGCTGCCAATGACACTTTGGAGTTACACTCGAACAAAATGGCATTTTTCACGCACGACGTTTTACCGATATTTTTGTAAGTTTGTTTTTTATCACAAGAGAATTGAATATTTCTACAAAACGTGCAAATTAATGCGCTGTTAGCGTCACCGTCTCGTCTCTCTTTGATTAAAGATTCTTCGTCTCTTGTTCCGTTTCCATGCGCGCTTTTTTCCCGTCAGTTTAGCTAGTCACGCAGGTTTTGTTTGTCCTAGCTTCGGTACAAAAAGAAAAAAAAACAAGAAAGAAAAAAAAGGGTGCGTCGAGGATAACTTGTGTTACAAATAGATGGGGGGAGAACAACGTAATAGGTAGTAACAAGAAGAAAACTAAGCGATCGCATTAATTGTATCCGGGAGAAGAAGTTCTCCCGCGCGTCCCCTTAGTCTCTAATGATTCTTGAGAGAGGACGTGGGTAGGAAAAGGGCGGCGATGGAAAAAGAGTTATTTCGCGGTCGGCGCTGCTGATTCGGCAAAAATATATCCTCGACCGTCGTAATGCGAAACGGGCTAAATGCGGAGAAAATAACCGTTTTCCCAACGTGGAGATACATATAACTATATATACATTTAGTCGTAAAAAAAGTCTATGGTATAATCTCCGAGAAACATTAAATAACACACACAGTTTTCGGTCCGACATTGGCGATATCGAGAGATTCGGCATAATTAAGCTCGCTAAAGCCGATTAGCCGGGACGGCCTTGCGGAACGGAATGCCTGCAGCGATTCTTCGGCGGATTGTACTAATTAGCACGTCGGAGTTTCGTGTGTTCCTTGCCGCTCTGTTGTATGAGTCCAGTCCCGTACGTTTGCGAGAGAGACGGGGGAGATACTATCAAATTTCAATCTGCATCTCAAATCGATGCGTGTTACATATTCAATCGGACAATTAACGTATATAGCGCACATCGTTCTCGTGTTTGTTGCGCGGCTTCGGGACAGAACGAGAGCGCAGACAGAACAACTCCGCCGCCATTCCGCCATTCCGGGCTTAGGCATTGTTTGACTATTTCCTACTGAAATATTAATCGCAGCGCGCGATAGGGATAGCCCAACGTCCATCGCGATATCCATCGCGTGATTGCTACGGCGAATTACGAGCTATTTCTTGCGTAGCGATCGATTCGCATTAAAACGTGATTCACGTTGGATTTTGCCGTCATAGACGGCATCGGAAAGGCAGCGATTTGCCGTCGGACGGCATTCGTGTCGCCGAGGAAAGACGAATAATTGAGTAGAAAAAAAAAAAAAGTAAGCGAACAGCGATCCGGTGATGTAGAAGTAATCCTCAAGATTGATGTTTTTTGTATAAGAATTTTCTATATTAAATTATGCATCTCTATCCTCTCTCTTTCTCTCGAGTTTATAAAGAACATTGTAACATTCAGTTTCGAAGAGAAAAATGATGACCGTGGCGGTTGAGCGGAAGTTTCCGTTCTACGTGTCGTTTACTCGGCGACTTTAACCTCCTTTACGACGGCTATTGTTACGAGCAACAGTTTCGTTCTTCTCGAGTCTCGAGTTCCATCGCGATAATAATCCGAGGCGC
The DNA here is from genome assembly GCA_014825455.1 of Pseudomyrmex pallidus. Lineage (NCBI taxonomy): Eukaryota > Metazoa > Arthropoda > Insecta > Hymenoptera > Formicidae > Pseudomyrmex > Pseudomyrmex pallidus. The sequence goes on along the minus strand of QVNV01026975.1, from coordinate 4,577 downwards.
CGCGAGGAAGTCGATGATGGAAATGAAGGAAGCGGCAGTTCGTGCTCTCTCTCGCGTGGCGCTGCAAACCGAGGAGGAGGAAAAGGAGGAGGATGGTGAGGGATCGCGGGCGAATTGTTTTAATAAAGCGGCCGCGGAACCGTAGGACGGTGGTTGAATCCGGTAATTGACTTGGAAGCTCGCGCGCGCACGCCGCGCCGAGGGAACACAGCGCGCAGCGAGGGAAATATTCAAATTCCTTCATTACTCGCTCAAAGAATCGCTAATGCTAGACGGAATCGCGTGGAATATTATTATTCTACTATTTTAAGCAGAGCTTCCGCCGACCGTTGTGTCGTTTGTCGAGGTCGAGGGAAAAACCGCAGGATGATGATCTTGGAAGAAAATATTATAAGTCCATCCCTCGTAGTTTTTTCTTTGTCTTTTTCTTCTAATCGATTATGTATGTTTAATAATTTGTGTAACGTGTGTCGGAGAAAATAAACGAATTAATTTTTTCTCTCGCACAAGCCTGTGTCTTCTCTGTGTAGTTAAATTCTTTTCTGTTGCTTTTCTCTTTTCAGTCGAAAATAGTTTCGGTGAGATGACGACGAGATGCTCGAGAAAACTGGGTTATTATAAGTACCGATACTCGGGCATCTTACACTTCTCTCTCTCTCTCTCTCTCTCTCTCTTCGGGCAAAGGCAAATTGTTGGCGTTAATTGAATGCGGTACAAATCTGTTTCCTCTTTCCCCTTATTCCGCCTTTCTCGTTTCTTCCCGCCGCTGTTGTATCACGAATGATTGTCGAAGGACAAGAGATTTTCGAAAGGTCGCTCCGAACTGTGCATCTCTCCTTCTCAGGAGAGATTGGACTTCTCCACAGATTGCAAAGATCTATTATCCCTGCGAATATCCACGTGAGCACCACTCGGGGATCCGTAAAACTCCAAGCGGTGTCATTTTCTTTCCAAATAACCTTTTGACCCAAATACCTCGTTTCAAGTGCGATACACGTTTCAACGTACTTTTCATGCGTATTGCCTTTCGTGTGTAAGAAAAGAAAGAACAATAAAAATAATTCAATTGTAATTTTCTGTCATACTAATTTTCGTGATACACTACTAACGAACTGTTGTAATTAAATCAAATAAATATTTGCGTGCGTGCGGACGTTGCTGCAGAGAGCGTATTTTCGGCGATATATGAATGAGTGACAGTCTAACGTACGAATTTTCCAAATTGCCATGAAAAGTTAGCGATTATTAACTAACTTTCAATGGTAAATGTCACGTGTCAATAATTTGAATGTTAATTCCTCGAACATTGTTTACACAATATTCGACAATAACCACCGGAATTAATTTGACGTAAAATATTTTACATATTCAGACGTGTCGCGCGCGTATGCGTTTTGTAACACGCGTGTTCGTTGAAATACGCCAAACGATAAAAAAAATTAAATTTTTGCTTATATCCCGCGGAAGAGATTGGATTTTATGAAAATAACTGTAATATTGTGCGGTAGAAAATATTATGTTTCAAGATACGTGCAAAAATTTTCATTTGTCGAGAGGCGAGAGAGAGAGAAACAGAAAATTACATATGAAAAAAATATATTTGCGTAAAAATATATTTCGTGTAATTGCGTGCGCGTATGTAGCGAAATCGATTAAACGCCATCGTTTCTCAAATTTCTAATTTTAACGTTTTTTTTTTTTTTTTAGCCAACGCACAGATGCACATTAAAGAGATACATACGTAGATATATTGTGAGTAATATTCATAATATATTAGAGGATTATATCAAGCTAATTGACGATTTGCGAATCATCGTCATTAACGCGTGCATATTACCGAGTTAATATAAATAGATAAACCGTTAGCGAATAATAAAATCTCCTGGCCTAAAAGAAAATCGTTGCGCATTTGCTCTCTAATCAGGCTCGCAAAATTATGTAGAGATAGGAGAAAGAGAGAGAGATGGTTTACCACTGAATGCGTAGAGCTAATCGCAAATTGTATCATGCTTATTACGCGTCCAATATGAATGAGATCCTCCCACATACATATAAATGCAGTCGCAAATTATTACATGACGCACGAAAATTGATCGAAACGTGCGAGCCATAGTAAGGCAAAGATAGGAGCAAGGCAGGGGGAGAAGAGTGTTTGTGAAAGTAAAGCTCTCTTGCAGGAACGAGTTGTGAAAATCGATGAAAATCTATTACCGACGAAATCCGACGTGAGCGCGACAAATTAGAGAATTAATTGTATAAATCTCTCGGCCTGCAAGAGAGGCACAGTAGGGAGAAGCTTTGCAGAGAGAGGGAAGAGAAAGAGAGATAGAAAGTGAGAGGCGAGTTGGGGTAAAACGGCGGGGGCGAGGGTTGGTTGGTTGGTTGGTTGGTTAATCCCTTTTCGAATTTCCACGGACGCTCTCTCGGCCGCAAATTGCCGTACAAACCGTCGGAAATCGTTCGCGAAGCGTTAATAATGCAATTTAATTTTAATAACGAGCGATATCGGAACGTCGACTGGCCGGAAGACGAGCCGCACATCGCCTCAACAAGAAAGCGTCCCTTTGTGACGTTTACGTCTCTCTGTCTCTCCTTTGCAATCAACTGGCATAAAATTAATATTATTTTAGTAAACCAAATAATTTAATACCGTCCTACACACACACACACACACATGTCGCTCTTTAATTAATAAAATTTCTCTTGGATTTTCTTTTACTCGTTTGTATTGACAAAGCTGTATATCTATGTTACATTTAGGCGCGTACACCTCACATATTCATTCCGTTTTTTTTCTGTAATTATATTTATTTTTGCTCCTGTATTTTTTATTGCACATGATATTTTTTTTATACGTAAGACACATAATTACGTCGTGTTACTTCGACATTTAGTTTACCGTTTGCAATTCTCACTGTAAATTGATCGTTCCAGTAGACCTGTACGGTAAACAGAGGTGAAAATTAACGTGACACGCTTTCAAAGCTTGGCGTTTCGACTTGCAGCTTGCGGTAAGTGCTAGAAGGTCTCACCGATCTTCGGTAATCAGTGCGCACCGTGTCGGGATTATCAGCGGGTTTGGAACTGACAGAGAGCGACGGGTCAAACGGACCACGAGATTAGTTCGTGTTAATTCACGTAATTAGTCTGCATAATTAAAGACATACTCCTCCTACATGTTGAAGAAGAAATATATATAGAGAGATAGATAGAGAGAGAGAGAGAAAAAAAACAGAGAGTTCAAATGTTTAAAAGCTTTAGATATGCGTTGAAGAATTATGTTAGAGAGATCATGATCGTAATCATTAGATTACCCGCGCGGGAAATGTTGCCACGCGTAATTAGAATGCATGATAGAAAAATAATAATTGGACGGAATGATATATGCCACTTCGCAATCATTACGAAATGTACACACAATCGCGTGCATGTCAAAAACGTGTGTGATACAGAATTCAATAATATTGCCCACGGGTGTTTGCATACTGTGTATTATATGCGTGTGAATTCAAATTTCAGCTTCTGTTTTTATGATTTTAACAAGCTATCGTATCAATACAAAACATTTTGCTTGAGCACAGCGGATATATAGGATTAAAAAACACTCCCTCAGATGTGTGTGGATATCAACAAAACGCGCTATATTTTTAAACACGGTAAAGTACGAAATTTTCTTTCTTTTTTTTTATTTTTATTTTTTTTATATTTTATTTGAAAGACTGTCTCTCCTTTGCTCGAAGCTTCATATGCCGCACGTGGCGCAGGTGAGCAGCGAGCGAGATCAAAAGATTTCGGGCGAGGGAGAGGACAGGATCAGAAAGGTGGAAGAAAAACGTTGGACGAATAAGGGTTGAAACGGTGAAGCGGAATGAATTGCTTCCGTGCAGACGGCGTTCTGTAACTGATAGCTCTGTCTTCATTTCTTTCTGACACGACAGTCTCGTTTCCTCTTCCCTTATTGTCTCCTTTGATTCTTGCCAGCTTTCTATATCTTCTACTCGCCTTTCGAGTTCTGGAAGCAGTCGAGCAGAGGAGCCGAGAAGGAGAGCGAAAAGGGACGGGTAAAGGGTCGTGTGCACGGAGGGGTGAAACCAGTTTAGTCGCATGCGATTTATTTTATCCAAAGATCGATTATTGATAAATATTACGCGATACGGTTCTTTATAAAAATTTCTCTATAAAAAGAATAACCGTGTCCGTTTCTTGCGGTATTGTGTCAAATATTGATTCGCACGTGTTAATGCCTTCACCTTTTCGACTGTAACGTATACGTGGTTCACACGAGAGATGATCCGGCACAAATCTTCTTTCACTAATATTCATAATATATATGCAAAATGTATAAATTATAAAAACGTGTTATAATATTATATTTTGGTGAAAACTCGGGAGCATATTCGGAGTTTAAATAAATTTTGATTTAAATTTTTGCAACATTTCATCTCTATTAACTACTGCCCGCAAAAAAAAAACTGCACGTCTAAATACTAATCAAGAGACGCGGTAGCGTCTCGACGCCAAGTACATAAAAGTATCCGCCGAATGAGTGTCACTGTCAAGACGCTGCCGTGTACCTT
>QVNV01026974.1:0-18511 GCA_014825455.1 Pseudomyrmex pallidus | reverse complement strand
TCTCGAGCGTCCTTACGTACTTCTCCATCACACGGATGCGCGCGAGCGGGGTTTTACAAACGCGTTCTTCATCCGCGTCTTTCGCACTTTGTTTTGCGTCCCGCAAACACAGGCGCCTGCGTTATCGTATTTGCTGATTTTTTTTTCTCTTCTCTGTATATTCACGCGCTTGTTATTGCCGAATTTAACGCCGCAAATTAATTAAAACCGACGATTTCACGTCGATTTTAGTCCTCGTGAGAAAAAATGCGATCGCGGTCTAATGAAATATCGCGCTCGTTGAAACTTAACGTTTAACGCGCGTGTTACATCTGTTTGAGAAAGCGAAGTTCTTGAATTTCTCTGCAACTTCGCGTAAAATACCGATGCAAAGTTGACGACGTTCTCATCGACATTGCGACATAAACAATTTTCAATCGGACAGAGAGTTGAATAATTACGACCTTTCGAAACGAGATGTGTAGGCCTTCGCCACACAAGTGCGCTACTATAAAGTGTGCGTCGTGTGTGCAAACCAAGTTGCTTATCGATTGAGAGATAACGTGGCAAGGTGCACACTTATCTCACAGATTTACGATACGTTATATTAGAAGATATGTGAAAAATTGCACAAGAGACGCACAATCTTCTCGAGAAACCTCGTAATCTTTCGCAACTGCGAAATTTATGTCGCGATTTGATAATTTTCAAGATTTTAAACGAATAATTCGTTTATTAACGCTTGGTTGCGCGCGACTAACACAAATTGACAGGAAATAAGCGACGCGCGCGCGTGCGCCACGTCTAACACACGATCTCCTCGTGCATATTATGTGGCACAAGACTACCCTGCAATCGCGCTGCAGATTATAGCCTCTGCCGAGCGTATCGTCCGCTAATGCGTTCGCGACCGATACTCCTCCCCGTCGACACTTTCCAAATCCGCGCTTTCGCGCGATTCTCTACGAGAACCTCTGGCGCGGCGCGGTCGCGTCGTCGATGTGTGTGTTCGAACACACGCGCACACACACACCGACGCGAGGTTCGTTCGAATAACTTCACGCCCTCGTACAGCCGGATGTTTTGGCGAGAGGGAGGGCATACACACGTTAATGCACAAATTACGGTCCCACGAATTTCGCCCCGCGGCTGGCACGGAACTATGTGTGTACGCGGCTGGAGTTCTCTGTTTTCTATGTAGGATAAAATCCCGTCGCGGATCAGCAGTGCGGTTATATACGGGAGGGAAGAGTCGAGTGGATACGGACAATAAGTACTTAATCCTCGAACGGATCGCGCGGGCCGCGCGTTGACTGTGCTCGCAGGTGCTTTTCCGCCGATTTCACTTCATTCGTATTTTTTTTTTTTTCTTTCGGCTTTATAATCCACGACGAAACTTATTACACCGCGCTCGTACAATCGCGTTGTAGAATATTATTTTTTTGTTTTTTATTTAAAAATAACAATATATTGAATTTTCTCGTGAGTCAACAGATATAAGAAACACGCGGCTTCATGTAAGACACACATGTGTGATATTTTTCAAACATTCTAAATATCACGTAAACTTCTTTGAAGTTCGGTGTTTTTAAAAATTCACAGAAAATTATCAACATGAGCGCGCGCATTGCGCGATGTGGAGTCTCTTTATGGCAAACGCACGATGTTATCTGCGCGACAAGGCTAACGAGTTGTCTCCGGGATCCTTTGCGCTATTGCTCTTTATTACACAATTGGCCTCTCTCTATCTCTTTTTCTCTCTCTTTCTCTGCCTTTCGCCGACGATTCCGCGGTCGAGCCGTTTCCGTGTTCTGGACCACCGGGCGCGACGGGATTATCTCGGAATGGCACTGGTCGCCGATATAACTGCCGCGCGAAGCAAGCGGGATTGGCTCGCGCGGGCTTTGACAAAGGTAAATATCGTCGTTGGCCCGCGATAACGCTCGCGCGCGCGCGCGATACTTCGCCGGAGATCTCCGCGGCAAATCTTCGACTCGGTGTATCGCGCGCTTTGGTCGGAAGATCGTACGAACTAATGGACCAAGACGACAATTCGAGCGTCGAACCAGCTGATTAGATGCATTTTTACTAGTCTCGCCTTGCAAGTACAGAACGAGATTGTATTCTAGCGCGCGTTTGTTCAGTTTTTCATTGATAAAAAATAATGTTCCGTTAATTTTTTAAATGAATAAAAAGAAAAAAAACAGACAGAGCGAAATGTCAGTAGCGAATTAATTATTTTTTCTTACAAAACGCGGAATTTGCGTCAGCTGAGGCTAAACACGGAATATGATTATTTCCGCTATCGTCGAGCCGCGGCTGGACGATAGTCCGAGTAAAGACCGCGTGTACGCTCATCGACCATTTTATACCCGGTGGTCCATGTGAGGCCAAAGGCTAGCGAGTTATTAGCAGAAAATTACCGAGCACTCGCGGTCTATTACGCGATACACACGCTGAAGTGTCGCGTTGGTCTCGGGGCCGTGAGAGAGTGATGCTTCGGGTATCTCTCCGTAGCGGCCGGGAGCGGAGGAAACACGTTTCCAGCCGCAAACTATCAATCGGCGCGTGATCCGGCATCATTAACGGCCGACGACGACGGACCGCGTCCACAATCCGGTCAACGTCCTCCCGCCTTTACGCGCGCGCGTGTCTTGCACGATTATTTATTTGTTTTTCCGCGCAAACGTTTGCGCAATCAATCGCACAAAATATCCTTTCACGAGGTTAAAGAGGAATTTAAGCAATTTCGATAACTTTATCTCAAGATGCATACAATGTACGTTCGCGATTAACAAGTGTTTCGTACACGATGTGTTTGTCGGATTGCCGTTTCTTGTTGCGCGCGCGTGCACACACACACACACACACGTAAAACATAAACGTTCTTCTTTCTATCTATCTATCTCTCTCTCTCTCGCGCGCGCGCGTCTTCGGAAGATATTCTCTCGTCGCGGAAGAACTTCTCCGCCTCTCGACTCTTCTTTTCCCGCCGGAGGAAATTGTCGACCGGTGGAATCCCGTCCACTGACATTCCGATCTTCGTATGGTGCGTGCAACCACGCACACGGCATTTCGCGCATACCGCTCGCGGTGTAACGACGCCGCTAGAAGCCGCCCCCTTTCTTCCCTCGGTATCTGTTTTTTGTTTTTTTTTCTTTCTCTGTTCTTTTTCCCTCTCTATATCGACCGAAAGCAAATTGCACGATCGAGTTGGGTGACGGCGTCGACCAACTTTGCCGATTCGGAACGGTCACGCCACGCTATAGGCAATTCGATCTATTATAGTATGAGTGTGTGTCTTTCTCTCTCTCTCTCTCTCTCCGTCGTAAATTCATTTTTATCGCGACGCAGGTTGTACCGGTTGTTGCTCCCTCGCGGCACGTAGATCATTAACGCGAAAGATCGTTTTCTCCGTCCACCCTACGCGCGTATATCGCGTGCTGTCCAAACAATCGAACGGGACTTCTAAACGCGCGCGATTTATCATCGCGTTTATCGTGCACACGTAGACGTAAATAAACGACTTAAAATAGATTACAGTGATTGCAAGAATAAATTCGTCGATCTCTCTTTTCTTAAAAAACAAAATTGTCGAAAAAAAAAAAGAAGTTTTACGGCAAGCCAATTCCGCAGATTAACACGTCAGATGTAATTCTCATTAAACATTGCAACACACATTGTAACTTTCGAATTAAGAACCTTTTAACTTCCGAGCGGGAGATTAGTCAATTATCTCTCGCGTTAATTGAGATTCTAGTCTGCAACAACTCTCCAAGGCTATCGTGTCGTTACTGACCCTCGAAGTTGTAAACACACGCGCACAAAAAATAACGAGTTGTCTCACAGGAATATCTCGCGAGAAGCTCGAGCAGGATTCTCTGACATTACGGGGGGATATACGCGAGCGAGCGCGCGTATACCCGAGGTTTTCGCATCAGAAAATGCACAGAGGAAAAATAACGTAATATCTCGCATCCGCTGATAACTCGGCGCGAGCGATAAATCGACGTCGAGGCGTAATTTCTGCGCGACGCAGGTGTATCTCTTACAAGGTAGAAATTTATAAGTCATCCGCGAAGAAGAATCCGCGTTTCGCGCCGCGCGCAAATAATATAAAAGCTACACATTCCCGTTCCCTCATCCCTCGCTATGCCCTCGCCATTATCAGCGAGGTGATATCGTCTAAAAAAAAATAAATAAATAAAAAAAACGAAAAGAAGGATCGCCGCACGGCAATCAGCGCTGCCTTCTTATCGCCGTCGAAAACCGCCACGTTTAATCACGTTTAATCCGTCGTATCTTTCAATTATCGGAACAGAAGCGGGGATGAAGCACCGTGATTGTTCGATACAAACACGTGTCGCGGACAATCGCGGTATATTCGCGATATATGCGCAAGCCGCCTGAGCAATGTCACGAGAAGTGACTTCGTTAGATTCTCCCGTGGCGGTGAATTTTTCATCGATAAGATCGGCGGTGGCCGATTAGCCACGGAACGCGATCGAACACCTGCAACGAACGTGACTCCGTCGCGCGTTCCTTCCTTCGTGCGATCCGGGCGAGTCATGCCGATCCTTCGCGGCGATGCGCCGGTGTTGGCCCCCGATGCACCCGCGATCATGCCGCGTCATACACGTTAAACGACAAAGATAGCAATTTCAATGTACGAGAGAGCTCCCAAGCGCCGCGCGGCTCAACGATATTGCCGCTTCGTTCGTCGAAAGAGAACCGGTCGTCCGCGGAAGAAGCGCCGATAAATCTCACGCGCGCAGACGAGTTTAAACGAACACAACAAATACGTAAGAGACATCGGAGACGATGAAATCCGATTTCATGCACTTTGCGAGATCGCTTGGCGAGAAGCGAACTTTCGCAACGCGGACGACGTCGCGTCCCGCCGCGATTTCGCAAGTAAGCGCTCGGCGGATAATAAAGCTCCGCCAATGATCGAGTCACGCGAGTACGCGGAAAAGTCGCGGTTGTGTGAAAACCCGACCACCCGCGGTGTTTGTTGTTGGCCGCGAGTGGGCGTCGCTCCGCACACCGCGGTTGCCGCGGCACACGAGAAGCCCAAGATGTGTATAACGATGCACCTCGTCGACTTGCTCAGAAGAAGTACTTTCTCTCTCTTTTTCTCTCCGTCCGATCCTGAGGACACTCGTCGACCTAGTTTTACCGAGAGCGCGACGCAACATGCTCTCCCGTCCAGATGTCCGCGATTAGGAAAGTCATAACGGATTGAATCGCACGATTTTCGCAACGATCGGGAGATGTTTTCTTAAAAGATATCAATTTTTTTACAAAGGTTATTATTTATTAAAACAAATTTGTAGTTGCATACTTTTTTGTTGCAGGTCCTTACAGAATTATTATTATTATCATTTTTTATATTAAAACTGAGAGATGTTCGATTGCAATGGAAGTGACGAATCATCTGAACAGGTGGCGAGAAAAATGTCATTCGTAATCCGAGACACACACGCTGACATCGAGAGAGCTCGCGTTTTGCGCTACTAATTAGTCCGATTAATCCGGCGGAGGATATTTCATCCGGCCGTTTACGCGGGTCGCCACCGACGTGACGTGAAATTGCCCGCGAAAATGATAGGTTCCCACGGATTCCTTCGTGCGGGCGACCTACGTAAACCGCGCGCTAACCGCTTCTCGATCACTTTATAATTCGCTCTGCTGCCTTCGAAAAGTCGTATAATTAATGACATTAAACGCACGCTGGATTACTACTGGCAACTTCTCGCTTAATGTCTACCTTATCGTGACGCATTATCGCTCACGTCAAATATCACAGCGAAAATAACACATTGCATTAACCGCGAACCGTCTCGCGCGAACTAGACTCAAATTTGAACTATAGATATGTGGTACGTTGTGTGTTGCCAATCAAAAGGACGGCGTGAGTCGCACACTCTTAATTCTTCGAGCTGACAGAAATGCAAGTCAAACGCGCGTCAAAGACAGAAGAACAGAATAAACATTTGATCTACTTGCGTCCAATTTTCTGCGAGACAAGTATATCAATGTTTGGACACATCTCTTGTTCGCGAAAATGCGTTTTTTTTTTGACAAACAATTATGAAAGAAAGAAGCTGAGCGTCGGACGTTACGTGCGAACTATTTTCTCAAATTGAATTTCAAATTGAATTCGAAAAATCGTTGCAGAAAAAAACAGACTCTTCGGTCAGGAGTCGAGGAACTTTTTTTGGCATATTCTTTCGGGAACATCTATCATATCCGCGCCAGTAGCGCGTGGAACAAAGCAACACACGACGAGTTACGGTACTACATATTGATTAATGTCGATCGGCGCGACCCGGAAATCGCTTCCCCGACGAAGACGATGACTAGGAGGGACGATTAGCGAGAGATTCCATCGCGACGTGCGGTGCATTAGCACTTTTGCTCGTTGCGCGCGATTGCGAACGGTTATTCACCCGATAAGAGCGCGGTGCCCGTGATCGATCAGAGAACGAGAGACAGAGAGAGAGAGAAAGATAGAGAAAATGTAAAAGGAACTTGCAAAACTAACCGCGCGGTGGATAATTTACGCGGTGCCGGCGAGACACCAATTAACTTCCTTCGCGGCGCGCGCGGCTATACTTTTTCTCGTACATGCCACCCTTGGCTCGTTTCTTTTTCTTAGCCGGATGGTAATGAGCGCGGCGTCAACTTCTCGTGTCTTTGATGTTCGCGGCTGGGAAGAAATCGCGAATTACATTGCCTCCGTCACGCGCTACTTATCCCAAATTGACGACGACGACGACGATCCGCTAAACTTGCATAATTATAAAATTTATTATATTTATATCTCACGACGAAAGCAGTTAAAATTCTAATTCTGTTCTTTCCGCGCTTGTGTGTCCGCGCGTTAAAAAGCTCGGCCGTTTCCGCCATTAAGATTAGCACGATCACATGTGTCGATGTGTTCGCGGAATTCTCCCGTGTGTTGCTTCTTTTATCAGAAGTTAAACCGCTTCACGTATAACTGCAGTTGTTGCGCGTCCAATTAATAACGAGATAAGCGATAATCTTTGTAATGGTCACTCACGGTCTTCGAGAGCCAGTTTCGCACGACCGCAGATTACGAAGTAGATAGTCTTCGAGATATACTTTCGTGTATGTTGACTCGTAAAACAAAATAATCAGATCAGACGCAAGACAGTCGCGAGATAAAAAAAAAAAATAGTAAAGAAATGAGAATTCTTTGTTTTACACGAGAGAGAACTCTGTTGCGTAAAAACGTATTAGTGACGAGAAGTTTCGCGAAAGCGCAGACAACGGCCGCGAGTTCCGTTGGATAATAACTTCATAAGAATAATCCGCGTCGAGGTCGAAGCGCATCGGGGACGGCTTAAAAATTGCTGCACGCACAGAATACGCGCCGTGAAACAACCTAACGACTTCGGAGCCCACCGCAATGAATGGTGCCCCGTGAGGAGGGCCATATTTATCCATCGACGAGCTCACGGCGGAACGTTGAAATTGCCTCGTTCGTGGTGCGAGCGGCCGCACGCGATGATGACCGGCGCGGAGATGGCGGACTTCTAGCTCGACCGTGTCTATTTGGCTTATCAACACATCGCAGTGTGTTAATTAATTATTTTATAGGACACACAAAAAAAAAGAAAATTTCAAAATTACGAAATTACGTAATTTGTATACGATTTAGAAATTTTCCACGAGATGCTTCGGCTCTGCCTGCAGCGCGCCGTCGAAAGGGATCTAATAATTTCCGAGTTCTCCTCTCTGTCTCTCTCTCTCGCGATGATCGATGGCGCGACTTAAAAGGGACCCGGGCTTAAAAAAAAAAAGACGTGGGACCGAGATACATTGAGCCTCGTTACATCTCTTCGATCACGCGTAGGAAAAGAGCGTGAGAGAAAGAGAGAAGAGAGCGCGGCGTTACACGTCGTGCGTCCAATTACGCGCGGCGTGGTGTTTCGAAATCAATGCCAGCTTGTAATTGTCATAATAAGAACGATATTGTTGCCACGCGTCAATTAGCGGCGGGCGAAAATGTGTTTGCGGCCGCAGATTATAAATACGGCGGCAGCTTTCGCGAAGCGGAGTGTAATTGCCGGGCTGTCATATAACACGTCGATATGGCGTGTTGTGTATCGTGTATTGAGAGTTTCGTAGCGCGCAGGACCGGTCATTTCACAAAACACGTCGGGATACCACAACGACGATTTCCGAAACGCCACGCGATCGTGCGATCGCTCGTGAAAGTTACATCCCTCGGAAATCTCGCGTTTTACTTTTCGTCTCGATGAACAATGGACTTTTATTCATGGACGAGGTTTTTTCTTTTTTTATTTATTTATCGACGAGTTAAAAAACTCGTGTTACACCAAGTATATTTTAAAATATAAAACCATTATACTCCTAATATAAAATTATTGTACGCACGCGCGCTTGTACTTAGCTGTTATAAACGTCAAGAAATATTCAATATCGAAGAAACATTCAATATCGGAAGAAGCATCGACGTGTCTGCGCGCTATCGAAACATCGCGCAAGCATCCCCGAGCACGGGAGGTCGTGATCAATAATAAAGACTCGCGCCGCGCGAACGATGATAACGACGAACGCGATCCCGCGTACGACCCGAACGAAACTTGGGTTACGTATCCGCGGCGATCGTTGGTATCGCCGCGCCGTATCGCCGCTCGTACGTGCGAGATTAATAGGGAATAAAGGGGAGGGGGGGAAATCGTCGGCACTCACTCGAGTTTGTAATCACGGAATATCTGCCGGTGCGCACGATGCGCTCGCGCGAGCGACCCTCGGGATTTCCGCACGCGAATTACGCGGCCCCGAGGCGACGACACTTGAAAATCCGACACACCTTGTAACCGTATTTATTTAAACTCATATCGGGCTACCGTTCGATGTTTAAAAATTGATTGAGATTCTCATCTTGTAATATTATTTATTAACTAAGATTTTTGTCTTTTCATTCTTTTGTTAAGAAAAAGAAATTCTTTCTGGATCAGACACGTATAGCTGATACAAACCTCGTGTGCAACCGATTGATGTAACAGGAGTTAATTTTTTTTTTTTTATGTTGGGGGCTAATGCGAGGGTAGTGCGCACAGAGAGCACAGGTAACCGAATCTCCGTTACACGCGCATCGGGCCGTGATATAAACGCAATTAGTCCTGACACGGAGATCAGACGACGTCATATCGGGGGCTACTTCTGCGGATGATACCGGCCGCGTTATTCGCGTCGAATCGCCCCCGAGCGCATAGAAACCGACCTGTCCCTTCGGGTGATATCGAAAACGCGATAACGCTGCGTAGATACATTGTTACGGAACGGATACGCGAAACATCGACTTTCTCAAAGCACAGTCGTATCGAAGGGAGATTGATAAGAGAGAAGACGAAACATTAAAACAAAAAGAAAATCCGTCTTCCTCGCTATTCGATCGCATGTTCTAGTTTTGCGTTTTTTTTCTTTTTAATTTTTACTTACTTGACATTGAGAGTAACAAAAAATTCGCGCAAAATAAATTGCGCGTTTGATTCAAAGAGAGAACGAAAGAAAGAAGATATTTGCTCTTAGTTCGGCACCGAAACCTTTGAAATTTCATCCGAAGGGAGACGAGATGCGGGCAACACGGCGATCGCGCGAATTCCAGCGCGACTCGCCGGAGCGCGTTCGTGGTGCTCTCGCGCCACCCTCGTGCCCGCCCTCCCCGCCGCCGCATCTCTCGCATATCGAGCACCGAAACGGCGTGTAACCCGCTTTGCGTTCTGTGTAAATACGAATGTGGCCCGCGCGTAACAACAACAACACCGCGCGCCGATATTACGGATTGCCGGCATCGTCGAGATTCGCGCTCAGCGAGAGAGATGCGCCTCTCGTTGTTGCATTCGCCGTTCGATTCATCCGGGACGCTTCCTGCCGCTCTCGCCAAATCGAATGCCCGCGATTCCATCTCGCTCCCGCGCGGCCGCGGCGGCTTCATGCACTTTCATGCCGGAGAGAGTGGCGAGGAGAGGAGCGAGGTCGAGGATTCAGACTGTGGCATTAGAGAGGGTTGAGGGGAAAAGAGAGAGAGAGAAAGAGAGAAGAGGGTGTGTGTGTATGTGTGTATACATGCGCGCGCGCGCGCGCCAACTCGGCGATGGGTAGGTCTTGTCGTTTCGTTGGTCTTCTGTGATGATGACGTGTTCAGCGTGTTTCGCGGAATGCCACGAGCAGCTCTCATTGTAACGGAGTTAGGCCCGCGGGCCACTCTCGTCAGAATGCGCACCGTTGCACTCGCGTTTTCCATGCTTCTCTCTCTCTCTCTCTCTATCTCTCGACCCCTTTATTCCCTTGTCCTACCCGCTTGTTCGTCCTCGCAGGTAGTGCAACCACGCCGTGTCGAGCATTGCGTGGGCGCGCGCAGTTCTCTCAGCTCGGGCAGGTGGATGGTTACCCCGCGGCGATAACACCGCGATTGCACACGCACGATCGCGCGCGCGCGCTCACGCTCGCGCACACGCACGCATCCAAGTGTGTGTACACGCGCGTTACATTTGCGGACTCCGCAGCAAGCCGGACGCTGCATCATTGTAATGATCCGCTTTTCCGTCGTTCTCATTCTACGCGCGATGAGATGTTTTTGATTTTGGGTCGGGAAGGATTATGAGCTTTGTGAATAATTATCTGTAAGACACACCGAGCGCTTTTCGAACGCTAATGACACGCGTGACTAACGCGCGCGCGCACGCGCCGATATTTATAAATAGAGAGATTTTTTTTAACGTACCTGCAGACATTCGTTTTGGATTTTTTTCCTTTTTACTCAACGTCGGTTTAATGACACGCAAGTCTCGCATAATTTTCTTTACTTAGTCGGCCATATGACTCAACGTTTGAGTAATTTACATTCGAATCGCTGATCAGCGTCTTGTTGGTAAATATTTCGACGTGTTGCTCCACAAACATGTTGCCTAGGCTAGTCACTTCTACGCGCTCGTATCCGCGTGCGAAGCGATAAGATTTAGGAAGCGAGCGATTAGAGACACGCGTTATTTCCGCCGTATCATTCGGCGGAACGACAATATCGCGCGCGCGCGCGCTCGCACTATTGTTCCTCCCATAAATCGACTCTCTCTCCGGACAGCCCCCGCGGCGACGTGGCGCTCGACGTCCGTGTAATATGTGGCGCGCAGGAGGGAGAGAGAAACCGGATAGAAAATTGATGTCAAAAACTTATCTACCTGCTCTAACAAATCGCGCGTCGAGAGATTCTCCGGAGGGAGGATCACAAAGAGAAACAAAATCGCGGTATCGTGCGATCCAGTTAACCGGCGCCGAGACAGTCCCTTTTCCTTGATATATTCGCGCGTTTGGCCTCGCAGATGACCATCGGGTTGTACCTACTCGGAAATGTACAAAAGACCGGAGGAACGAGCGGAAGGCGGGCACATCTCTCGGCGCCGAGACAATTAACGATCGCTCATTCTTCGATATCGCGCGCCGCGGCCGTGCCGGGCCGATCCGTGGGAGGCTTTCTCGGCGGACACAATAAATGGACGGTGGTCTAACGCGAGGTTTGTTTGTGCTCTCCTCGTGGTCTCGGGAGCCTGGAAGCATGTGCGGTGATTGCCGTAACCATCGGGCACGCCTGCCTGCCTGCCTGCTTGCCTGCCTGACTGGCTGCCTGACTACCTGCTCGCTCGCTCGCTTGCTCGCTCGTCTCGACTGCATCGGATATATTCTCCGGCCTATCTGCGGCCAAGGCGCTCACGCTTGCTGCATTGCATTGCACTGTCGCGCCTGCCAATGTATCACCTATCTACCTGTGCCCGCGACCGCGTACGCAGCGACGAGTTTCCTCTTTCCGACTCCCTCCTCGCATCCTAGCAGCGACTCTCCGTCCTCGAATCGTCTCTCCGATCTGAGTATTTTCGACGGCGCGTATTGTCCCTCGGTCTTTATTTCAAATTTGATTTTTGTGGAAGCACACAAAAGATTTTTTTTTGCAGTAAAACTAAAAAGTTTTGCAATTTAATTCGAAAAAATTAATCCAAGAGTTTTGATATTTTTGTGGTGTTATTTTTTTTTTCGAGCGCATTGTAAGTCTTCTTCTGAAATCGCCGAGACAGTCGACGTTTGTCGAAGTTTATATTTTAGATGACCACGCCATGCTGTCTGTGTTGCGGTCACTCGCTCCTTCGTTCTCTTTCTCTTTCTTCTTTTCCTTCGCTCTCTCTCTCTCCCTCTCTTTCTCGACTTGACTGCTCCGGAGTGACTCACTCGCGAGCGAGCGGCGCGAGCACTTGTCGCGCGAATGTATCCGCGCGACGCGAACCGGAATATTCCCGAGTAGAAAAGGTTTTCTCGGGCATGTCGTGTCCGAGCAGTGCTTGCGCAAGGTGCTTTTACGCGCGCGGCTGGCATACCGGTTCGGCGGCGACATGCGCCGAGTGCGCAATGCATAAGTGGCTTTGCGCGCGGGATCTCCATCAAACGCTCGCTTACGATTGCTCTCACCGACATTAATTAAGTCGGAGTCTGAATTCCACTGCCTCTTTGTGTGAGAAAACTTTTAATTGAATTATGAGAAAAACGATTTTTTTTAAATTCTTTTAATTAATTTAGAATCAAATGCAAAATATTTCTCGAAGGCGAACATTTTGCGTCTTCATTGTTTGGCTTTCTCGTCTGTCTCTGATTTTTTATTGTTACCTGTTTCGATATATCGCGCTCGCGAACAGAATTTGCTCGTGTTCGATGCTTGCCAACAAACAATGGCAAGACTTTACGTTCCGAATCCCACAATCGGACACGTGTATTTATTAAACCTGTCATTTTTTTTGTTGTTTTTTTAAACAAAAGCGAGACACGATGGTAAACCGTTTGCATATCGATAGTGACTTTCGATAGAGTGACGTAAGCGTGTAGGGTGAGCGCGCGCGATCTCGCGGCGTGAGAACTCACGGCTTGACCGCGGTTTTCATCTCGACGTAACGGCTCGTTAGAGACAATACTCTCGTGTGTCGGTCTTCTGTGAGCATATTCCGCGTGGGAGTTAACTCGAGATCAAATCTCGTTCAATTTCGTCGACTAGTTAATAGCCATGATTCTACGTAACGGGTCGGTGTCCGCATTTTTTAGGCGTATCACTAACTCCGGCAACACAATAGCGCATTGAAACAGTAAACTTTTGATTATTCGATTATTTGCCACGATTTACTTCTTCGCCGTCGGGGGAACCCATGAAATTTCCCCGCTGAACGTGAAAGTTGCCTCCCCCTCGACAACCGAGCGCGCGACGATAAAATTACAAACTTATCTCGTCGACTGTCACTTCGAGAACGAAATGTACGGCTGAGAAATTAAATTCGCGCGAAAATGAAAAAAGAAAAATACAGACAAAAAATTTGCGGGTCAGCGAGAGAGAGAGAGAGAGAAAGATAATTGCGACGATTGGCGCGCAATGTTGCATCTCATCGGAGAACTCATCTTTACATAACGGCGATAACGGGAGATTAGCGCGACGAAGGTAAAGTTCGTGATTCTCGCGCGATGATTTTAAAAAAAAAAAAAAAAAAAAAAAAAAAAAAAAAAAAAGAGAAAGAAACTTTTGTGCGTGCTCCACGGTCATCTTCCATCCGACGACGACGTCTGGCGCCTCATCGCCATGCAAATCACAGCTCGTGATCCGCAGAGAAACGTGGAAAAGGGGACGGGGACGGACGCCACCTGCCCCCTGCGCGAGTTCAACCTCGGGATTCGTATTATCGAGCGAAGGTCAAGACGCGGACCCCGTTGCGCACCAGGTAGACAGGCCACGCGAGGAAGATACGCGGGGCCCACGGGGCCCCGTTTGTAATATTCCGCGATCGCGCGCGTCGGACGTTCGCGCGGCACACGTGGCTCCATACATCGCGCATGTCGATCACGTTCGGCGCGGTCATTATCATTGATCATCCGCCGCCTTTCCGTCGGACGCTCCGCGGCCTATCGGCTAATTGCCGCCGCGGCATCGATCTTCCCGGCACAAAGTCGTAAAGCCTCACGAGGCTCTCGAGGATGCTGCGAATGATGCCCGATCGGTCGTCGATATCGTTTTTTTTTCTCCTCTCTCTTCTCGTTCGCAAACAACACGAGCGTTGGCACTTCGCGGGTGTTGTTTGTAACAGTGAGGTAAAAGGACTGACAAAAATTATTAGGAGAAAAAAATTTAGATATATTTAGAAGAAGATAAACATCTAAAACCGTACAAAGTATATGGAAAAAAGTTTTTTTTTCTCTTCAGCTGGAAGTGAAAGATTCCTCGATTCGTTTACGTGTTTATGCAAAAGTCTGACCTCGGGCTTTTACGCTTTATTAATTGAGTCTTTGTGAATCACCGTGGCAATTAATACGCACCAACCCGCCGCGCAATTAACTCGAGCGTTTCGCGCGCGATATTAGCAGAATCGTAGATTGCAACAGACTCGCGAGAGATCCTGTTCCCATCCCCGGTATGGCAAAACGACGTGATCAACGCGATATCGGCGATCACGGGTCGCCACATTGTTCCCGTCATCCCGCGGAAAACTGAAAGCTTCCTTCGCGGGTGTTAATATCGCCGCCGTCGTTGCGATAACTTGGTCGTTAATCACCCGCGGATCCTAGCTATATTTCGTCGCGCGATTTGAGCGTGTCCGTGAGCGCGCGCGAGTTATTCGCGCGAATTAAACGCGCAGTTTATTCGCGATCAGATATGCGCTATCGCCGTGCAATAAGTTGTGTAAAAGTTCGCTATCGCGGGTGAAATATTTTTTTCGAAAAAAATTCAATAAAAATTCGAGTGACAAAGTGTACCGCTTGAACCATGCACGTATTTGCAACGTGACCGAGCGTATATACATACATCACGTCGGTGCTAAGCGTAAAATGTCGCAATGATCAGTCCCGCAATGATCGTCGCCGCTTTCACCGATCGGCGCTGGTGACATTTCATTGGACGTTCATTAGGAACCCGACTGTCGCTCGTCGATTAAAACCCGACTCCGATAGATCAAATCGCGCGCGCCCGTTGCGTGTCCGTTGCGTTTCAAGCATTCGCGAGATAGACTCTTTCTCTCTCGAGAGAGAGTGCTTCGATGCGATACGATCTCGTATACCTGCGATAAATTCCGAAACTCGATCGCTAACAGTCGATAATTACACGCGTCCCCGTGTATTCACTTAAGTTTTTTCGAATAATCGTGTTTACGGCGATGACGCGCGATAAACGCTGTGTAATGATGCTGATCATGATACGGCGCACCGAGTGTGCATTTTAATCTTCTGCCCTCGAGAATTTTTATGCTTTACGTTCGAATGATGTCCGTCCGTTGTGGAACATGAATTTTATTATTTAAATATAAACTCTCGCGTCTCGTGTGTCCAACTAAAAGAAAATAAGTAACGACCAATTCGAATCAAACGCTGATGGATGCACGTGCGACATTTTTTTCCGAACGTGTAAATTAATACACGTGTAGTAATTCGAATTGAATTCAATTCCATGAATCACATCTAAAATGTCTAATTCACGTCTCGTGCGAATTTTATTGGGATACACATCTCGTGGGTTTAAAAACCACCAATTTTTCCCTTTGCAAAAAATCAATGAGAATTGATACAATATTGGAATATCGCAAGTGGGCATCTTCGTCGGACACGAAGAGAGCCACTCGAAGGAATTCTCGCATTCAACCGTCGCGTCGGAGGGTTAAATCGAATAACCTCGCGGCGTCGCATTCAAGGGCACCGTGAAACGATCCCACACGATTTCTCTCGCACATGCATGCCGCCCGCGTCATACTTTTCGAGCGGAGCGAGTCATGATGCCTTTAAACCGAAGCGAATGAGAGAGATTTAGAAGGCGCGTATCTATGGCCGAAGCGAGAGTCTCTCCCGCAGTAATCCATTCCGAAGAGACTTAAGAGACTTAACGTATTACCGATATTCCTCCTACGCTATTTAACGCCGCTCGCGTGTCGCGTCTTTGTAAATAACAAATTATCCACCAATCTCTCTCTCCGATCGATAATAAATACGTACACACACATTACGCATTGCGCTTTAATAATATATTTTATCACTGTCGGCAGAAGTCTAATTAGCAATTGAAAAACAAATTTTAAAATAAAGGCTAATCGCTACTCCTGCTTGTTTCTGTAATTTCAACTGTGCAATTGATATTTATTAAACGCTCGATTGAAATAAAACTCGCCAAGTATTTTACCGCCGCGTACGTCGTAAATTGAGGTAGCAACCGCTTGGCGCAATCAGCCATATTTTAATCTAACGGTGACTAATATATCGTTTGCTTACGTTCTTGTTAGTAGCGCGAGTGTTACCGCGGACAGATCGCGCGGCCGACACAGAGCGCTTGTGCAATGAGAGACTCTGATGCGACTCTCGGACTGCGTTCTCGGATTAATTACAATCATTTTCGTGTTACTACACACATTCGCTTCTCATTCGCCAAGTGTGTGTGTGTGTGTTTTCTCGATCGATAACGTTTGAAATTAATGACACGCAGTAACCCGCGCGCGGTTCCTCAAACGGATCAAATGGTACCGTAATCCATCGGGATCGCGGAAGGAAGCTTCGTCTTTCCGAGGCAATCTTTTTCATTGTTCGATGCCTCGGCATAGACCGCAGGTACGCGCGCACGATAACCTGCCGAGTAGTTCGTGCCGGTTAATACGTCGCCAGAGGCATCGTTCGCCGCGCGCGCGCGCGCGGAAGCACCACGAAGAGAGCAGTTCTCTCGTGTGGTGAAGAATGGGAGAGAGGGAAAGAGAGGAGAAGAAAACGCCAGGTGAGATAAAGGAAGACGATCGGGAGCGAAGCCGATGGACGCGAAGAACGGGACGAGTCATCGGGAAGAAGAACGCGAATATAGCAAAGAGGAAAAGAAGGTGGGGAGAGAAGCGAGCTCTGCCCTAATAGATTATTAATTTACACGTCGACTCTCTTCGCGTGGCGGAACGATGGTGAGAGAGTCTCTTCGCGCGAGGCACACCCCACACATACACACACACACGCGCGCACCTGTCCCAAACCCGTCCCGCTTGATTATCTTGCATTATGCAAAATACGTTTTTTATCGCAACCCCGTAATAAACGGTTGTCCAAGCGACGGTTGACATAATGCGCCGGCTATTACTGGTCCGGGGAATTGAGCCTTTTCGCTTGACAAGCGCGAGCACACACACACATACGTACACATACACATATGGGCGGCGGGAGGGAAGAAGCGAGCAACGAGTAGCGAAGTACGTGCGAGCGGGATATCGGCGTGTCGATATAACCCGCTTCTCGAGTTTCGGGCCTCGGGTGGAGATGTAATTCACTCCATCCCTCTCTCTCTCTCGTGCCGCGCATCCCGCGCGTTTAACGAACTCTTTGATTATTTTCACTGACATGGCCGACACACTCCGAGAGAAAAATGTACTCCGACCGACCGTAAATTCGCGCGCCCGAATCCGCTGTAGATGTATTTTACGATCGTCTCTCTCTCTCTCTCTCTAGCGATTTTCGATGACAAGCCGATGACGCTCGGTTCCTCTCGAAACAGAATGTCACTCGACGTTTGTGGGAAATGTTTAGAAATTAATATATACTATATATTTAAGACTCATGTATTTCTTTCCCCCTCTCCCCCCCTACATTGTCTATCTTTACGCATGGAAGTAGTTCCCTCCTACATCAGACTCTGGCGAAAGAAGGTGAGTCTACCCATATTAGTATGCACATCGAAGGTGGACCAAGCTGTGAAGTGCGGACGAGTCAGAGGCGAATGGATATGCGCGCAGAGGTGTACGTTTGCAGACACGCTCGCCGCGGCGAGCCAGAGGCGATTAAAGAAAGCGACACACCGCATATGTCACAGCGTTCACACGCCCCGGCACCGACACCCACCGCGCCTAAGCGGTGATAGTAAAGTCGCTCTCCGCGCCGCGGCTCCATACACGCGGCGACGGCCGTACTCTCTCAAGACCCGAGACACGGACGGTAGACAGGAACGGTCGGTCGATCTCTGCCTCGTTTCCCCGCTCTCGTCGTTGCCCCTTCTCTCTCTCTCTCCTTCTATCTTTCTCCGGATGACCTCGCGCAAATGCGACCGGCAAGTGCACGTCCGCCCTTCGGGAGCTCGCGATCCGCGGCGGGTCTTCACCGAGAATCGCTCAGGCAGGTTACACGTCACGTTTTCAGAAAATAACACACAGAAGACCGTTTCTTCGATATTACAGACAGCAAGTGTGTATTCTGCCTTGACCGAAGTGCCTATTTAATTACCTCTTGACAGATGTTGAACAAAATATATTTTCATTCGATTTTCATCGACTTTCTCCTTCTTCTCTGATGATGAAACGTTCCGATGTTTTATCTTCGTTTTGACGAGTTTCATCGCGGACAGCCGGTAACAATGTGTCGAGATAATCTTAGCGAGATTAATGTCCGGAGATAATCTAGTCTCTCTTCGTTCCCGCCGTTCCTGAACTCGTGACTGTGCCACATACAC
>QVNV01026966.1:0-21878 GCA_014825455.1 Pseudomyrmex pallidus | reverse complement strand
AACAAACACAATTAACAGGCACCAATAATAATGCCTGTTAATTTAGCAAACACGTGTTGATAGAAGCGAGTTAAGAGTCATCAGCAATATTGAACAAGTTTCCTTCATTATATAAAAAGAAAAAAGTATAGAAAATTCCTAAAACATTGAAGAAACAGGAGCTTTTTCGGAAATGTTGGAACTGTTCGTTTTTTGTGGGATCGCGATCCGACTTCAATCAAGAGTGACAATAGGGGGTTACTCTAATCTGCTATTTCACCTTCTTCAGTATTAACAATGAAACATCCGGCGTTGGTTTCGTGTAAACACTCGTATCGCGCACGCATAACGGCCGCTGCACCACCACCTTACAATATTCAAGTGCCGGCTGAAAAGCCTCGCGCCATAAGCAACGAGGGTGCGAATAGTCGTGGTGTGATGGCAGACAGACCGCTCGCGCGGCCGCGCTCGAGTCGTCTGTTCTTTATTGCGGCAGTTAAACAGGCTCGTCTGAATATTTGATTGGCAATTCCACGGTCTCACAAAAGATCGCGCTGGGACTGGACTGGTCCGGAGGGCACGAGTCCTCTAAGCGGGTATAATCAACCGCACATAATCAAACCTAAACCCCCGCAATTCCCTCCCATTCCTCTTTCCCGCAGAGAGCGAAAGCGTGTGCGCAGAGAGCTGTGTCGTTCTCGCCCCGGCGATATAATCCCGTGAAGCCGAGCGAGCATGCCGCGCGATCGGCAGGAAAGCTGGATTAACCCTGGTGATCCTAATGAAATTCGTCCTCGGAGGATTTTCACGAAACGACGGGCTGTAAAATCTTGTCGACCGTTCCCACGTGCCGCCGCCGCGCACCCCCGGAAAATTGTTCAGCTCGGAAGCATGGAATTGTCTCTCCCGGGCGTGTTCCCCCTCCGCGATCGCGCCGGAAGAACGATTAAGCTGTGTGCGCGTACGCGCGCGCCAACGCTCGTTGCGTTCGATAAAATTCGTTATCCTACCATGATCTCAACTAAATCGAAGTTAAAATTGAATGAACTTGAGAAATAAGTAACGCGACGATAAATTTTAAATGCTCTATTGGGTTTAATGAGCGTCGAGATATCTTTTGAAAGAACGCAAATGCACATATCTCCGAAATCTTCCAAGAGAGAGAGAGAGATGCGTGCACATATATATTGATGAGTTTTTTTTAACAATTTAAATTGAATCATAATTACCGAGCCGCAGTGACATTTTACAAAGAAACTTTGACAAATCGCACTTTGTTAGAAAAACAAATGAATAGCAAAATCTCATTCTTCAGTTGACGTCCAAGTGAATCTTAGTTTAACTTTAGTCAAGCGGAACGTTTATTTGAGACATAGTTATCGAGTTCTATAAAAGTTTAAAAGTTGTGGAACAACAGAATAGAGTCGCGTCCGAGTATATTTTCCGGTTGAAGCCGACTTGTCTCTCTCTAAAATGCTCGAGAAACACACTCTTCCAGCATTTGATACCGCGCTCGATATTCTACGCAAGCGTATTGCACGCGCATTCCGCGGTTATATGCGAACGAGGCTACGTCAGTTCAGATTTGAAAGTCTGATTTATTTAGGAAATAAAACGCGCAACGCGCAATTTCGTCGTGAGACGGTTCGGAGGATCGTCGCGCGAATCAATTTAATAAATAATATCTTTGCCCGGACGAAAGCGCGTCGAAGAACGACGGAAACCGCGAGCGGCATCAAATTAAAAGCGCCGCGGAATGAAGCGATGAGCCTCGAATAAGCGGGAGAAGGGAACGAATATGAAATGAAAGAGAGAAAGAGAAAGAGAGAAGCGCATGAAAACTCCGAGCCGGGCGCGCATCGAGCGAAAGAAAGGATCGTCGTCGTCGTCGTCGTCGTCGGAGAGAAACGTATTTCTGGTAGGATAAACAGAGTCGTCTTATCCCGAGCGACACGGGAGCGGGCTCTCTACTTCGCCGTAATGCCTCGGTAATATCCTCGTGCCGTTCCGAATTGCGGAGGGAAACGCTAAGACGGATAAAGGCAAAGTTGACGGGAGTCGAGACACTTGTCGAGCGGTATCAATTGCCGCCAACACACAGAAGATGACGACTGGCGAGTAAGGATAAGTCCGTTTTTCTATTTTCGCTATTCTATTTTCGCGAGAGAAAAGATAATAGACCGAAATGGAGGAGAATAACGGAAAGATCAGACCTTATCCTACCATACGAAAGAGAAAAAGATCGTCCAGAGGACTGCGGTAAACGTTAAGCGGAAGTTATATAAACAAAAGGAGCTTTTCGCGCGCGGGAACTTGCGCATAAAATACAGTTGAATGTATTCAAAATAAGTAACATATGTTGAGCATCGGGTGTCTCTCCCTGTGTGTTACGTATTCACACACCGAACTCTGAAGAGGCAACACTTTTAACTTTGCTATATATAGAGACCGCGAAACTCGTGTTGCGTGAAAGTTTTACGCGGAGATATGCATCCACGGTGTATATATTCAGAGACAACCGGTCACGACGTGCTATCAAACTTTCTTCATTTCTCTCCAAACTTGTTTGTCCATATCTTTATGTTCTTCCCACAATCTCTATTCTTCGATAGAAAAATATATTCACACGCTCCGTTTAATAACGTCGAAAAACGCACGTTTCAACCGCCGAAAAGTCTGTGTTCGAAGAAACGCGTATGAAATTAAAATAAAGTTAAATACTTTACTTTTTCTATTGTAAAAAAAAACAGTTTAATTAGTTAACAATAATTTAAACTTCGTAGACGTTTGTCAACTTGTTTGTTTTATCGAGAGACGCGATTGACGCGACGTACGAAATGAAAAAGACATCTCTTTGACATTTCCGTCGTACGGTCTCACGGCTCTCGCGCTTGGTTTCTAAGAGAAGAACCGAGCGATAATCCAGGTGGCTGAACGCAGTTACCGGTCTCTAAGTAACGCTAAGAGATTGGATACCCAGCTTGATGAAGGAAAACTCGGTAATTCTCGACGTTCAACACCCAAAGCAAAATGCATTCCGCGCACCTTGCCTCGCATTATTTTAGATTTAAAATTCGAAACGGCAAGTGTAACAAGCTAAAATGATGTGTACGTGCCATCTGCATGCACATACTGTGTGTAAATATTGTGAATGTCTGAAAAACTATTTTTTAACGTCGAAGATGTGTCCTCCTCTTCTCGAGATAAGCAGTTTTAAACGCGCGTGTTTAATTAGTTTTAATTTAAAAGTTGAATCAAAATGTTTTAAAAACTAATTGCGCTTATAAAATGATTATATTGATCAACACACCTCATATAATTATGTCGATTATCAAAAATCTCTTTGAGAATCGTGCTACGCGATTAATGTTATTCGATTGTTTTATGTTTCAAAAAAAACTGAACGAACTTTTGACTGTTATTGACGCGATATCAATTATTTAATGCCAAGTATGCATCCAAGTACTAACAAAAAAACATTTTACAATAGATATCGTTCTCTACTCTCTCTCTAATATCACTTTGAAACACGATAAAAACGCGCGTTAATTTTGCTCAATAAAGAATGTTTGCATTGTTTGTTGTGGCAATTGTCGCGCGGTGAGGAAGAAATGAGCGAGCGCACGTATATATAAATGGACAATTCCCATCAAGAATCAATTTCGCGTTCGCCGATGTCGTTGAATAATTAACGCACAGTCGGATCGTTTTTGCATCGTCTGTCCCGGAAATCTTCTCGGCGCGCACGTTTATACATCGACCGACGCGCAACGTGACGTTTTCCGCGAGAAGTTTCGCTCTGCCAAGTAATTAACCCGACGCCGATTATAAATCCGGTCTTGTGAAATTTTAATATCCGGCGAAATCGTCGTTGCACAGGAGGTCCAGATGTAACACCAAAGTTATCGATCGCGACGACGCGACGCGCAACCGAGTGCGACTCGTGAAATGAAATCGTTTGCCGAGCGCACAATTTTCACGAGCGGTGATTTGCAGCATATTATTTTCGAAACCAGAAAAAAAACCAAGAGCGCGCTGCGGGTATTAATAATATTGTCAATAAAATGTAATGGAATAGGAGAGATGACGATGATGTAAAATTGAACAAAAGATTAATTAATTTTACCACATTTATTGTCTGAATATAATTTTAACGCAATTATCTCTGCGTCCGGTGCAACAATAATCTTCGCGTTTGTAATCGCGACAGGAAAACGCAACAATTGCGACAATATGCAATATATTTTCGGAGAATGCATCCAATTTTCGATCTAACCTCGGACGCGGGCGACGTAGTCGTTGCCGCGGTCTCCCGTAATAGGCAAACAAACGCGCAAATGTCACGTTGCCTCGAGAGTTGGTCCTCCGTAGTCGCGAAATCGCTGATTGCGATTATCTAGACGAGAGAGAAGGAAAATACGACGTGCGTTTAACCGTACGGTCCAATTGAATACGCGAGTTGGCGAGCGGCCGACGACGACGACGACGACGACGACGACGACGACGTAGCCACGTTTCGTCAAGAGCGACTCTATCCGACGAGCGACTCGAGTTTTACGTGACTTTAATTTTCGTCGAATTTCATCGAGGTAGAAAATTGAAACCCGAAACCCTCCCTCTTTACGACAACGACGACGCGATTCGAGTGCTTGAGAAACCTATATATATATATGTATATATATGTACATACACATATATATAACGTCTCGCGCTCCGATCATTTTCTACCTACCATTTCCGTCGGTGCTACCTTGTCAATCTAGAAGTATAAATTGCAAAAGTTCTGCCTCGGCAGCGACATGGTTAACGTGCAGTTGGCACTGCTTGTCGTTGAACGGAGAAATTGCGCGTCTCTAACGGCAGGACAGAGATTAGACTAAAGAGACTCCTTTGATGTACGTGTAAAATGAAATCTTGCGCTTTCAACCCTCCTCCCGCACGCTGGCTTAGTATCCCTATGTAACTTCGCAAACGCGCGATAATAAGAGCGTCATTAGAAATTCATCAGAAACCAAGAATTAAGAAATATCATTAGAGATAATTCCACGTTATTTAAAAGTAATTACATACATAAAACTGTTATTACTTTCGGTAGGTACACACTGCGACTCTGTACGTGCGTATGAAAGAAATCGCAAAGAGGATAATTCAGTATTAAAATTCCATTCCGTTCTTATTTATCTAGAGGAATCGTTCTCGAGAACGGATTACGGTGTTTTCGCTTAATGTATTCGACGCTATCCGACGTAATTAGCCGTCGAACGCGCTGCATACGGGAGCACGTGATTACGAGAGCGACGCGACCGACCGTATATATCGCGGCTTTGTAATTCGATTGCGAAGGCAAGACGCGAAGGCGAAACGCGACGGAGAAACGGAGAAAGAGAGGAAACGACGGCGGTTTACTTCCCGCGCGGAAAGGAAACGCGGCGACCGTCCAAAGATTTATCTCGTCGCGTCGACGCTCTCTCCGACGACGACGGCCTTAGAAGCACGGCGGGGGCAAAGTATAAAATATCCCGGAGTTCCTGAAACATACCGAGCGGAAAATTACAGATAGTTCGCGACGAAGCCGCGATCTCTCGCGCGCGGGAACATCCGATAGTCGGAATGTAACGCGATGTCGCGTAAAAGCGGCGCGCGGAAAGAAGAAAAACACTCTCGCGTCATGAGAAGAGAAGAAGCCGCATATGTCAGTGCACATCATCGTGAATAAAGAATACCGATATGTATTGAGCGCTCATCCGTCCGTCATGTTACGTTTCTCTTTTTTGACTAGATATATTGGATGATCGATTTCTTTAATATATATGTATATATCGTTGTAGAGTTTAATCAAAAATACAATGTACATATATTTATGTAATCCAGCGCGTTTGACGCGATATGTGAAATTTTAAACAAAATTTTGACAGTCGTGGAAAAGAGGGGAGAGACTTCTTTCAGTAGATCTACGATAGGTATACTTCCCCTACTACCACCGCTGTACTAAAACAGCGAATAGCATCGATGCGGTTCTATGAAGATAAAAAGAGATTTCCCGCGTTATTTCCGTGTATCGCAAAAATGGTTCGTCCGCGTCGTTCTCCGCTTTTCTGTGTGGTTTTGAAGGAAACTTTCCGAGGAATAATACTTGCTGTCGAACAGAGGAAAACTCGCAAAAAGAACTTCAATATACTAAACACACCGCACGTATCTCTCTCTCTCTCTTTCTTTCCTTTTTTCGCACCCGAAGTTTCATCTTTACAGCCGCAATTTTGCGCGCGTTTGTTGTCGCGCGCGAGTGTGCATAAATATATAACATGGCAATAATGCACCGTAAAGCCGTAATCTTCGATCAGACGCAGCGGCAATATATATTCGGGAGGAATGAAAGGCGGGGCCATAAATTGATGTTAACATTAAACATTAAACATCTTTCCTGTGACTAATTAAAACGCAAATTGAGATTTTAAAAGCTATATACATTTAAACTTTGGCGCGAATAACATGGCATTTTGTTGCGTGTAATTACACAGAGTCTAGTTTACAAAAAGCTTTTCTATTCTAAGTAGTTGAAGTCTGAAACTATTGGCGTTTTCAACATTTTACATAGTTTAAAGAAACTCTCATTAAAAAGTTGTTTAAGAGTAATTAAAGAGCATTTTAGTCAGGCGCACGCGCTCGCGCGCGCAACAAGATTTTGTTATTAAAATTAAAGTCTGAAATCTTGTACAATAAAGATCTCTTGCAATCTTGATCGTTATTATTAAGTTAATTATTTCTTGCTCAGATATTTCAGTTGTTATCGATAATTTAATCGACGCAAATAAATCGCGTGAAGACCACTGTGTTGATTTTGCTGTACTTCACAGCAGATCGACTTGAGCAGTTTCGTCGATAAATCTGAGAATATTTCAGAAAGCAATAAGAAACGTGAAATTCTCTGATGGATACACTGAGATTTGTACGAAAAAAAAATGTAATGATTGCGTTAACACGAAACGTGATGAGTTTCGAGCGACAAGAAGAAATATCGTAACGCGAGTTCCGATAACGGGAATTGCGCGAGAGTTTTTGGACTTCGCACATATTACTTGCAGTAATAAACCAACGCGTGTAGTACGGAGACACGAAGATGTGTTCGAAGACGGGATCCGTAGCATTCTGCGGCCAAGACATCCGCGCTCCGACATCGGTTTCTCTTGTTTCGCAGGCAAAAGGGCGAGAGTGAGAGGAGGCAAGAGGTATGGAGGGGGAGAAAAGTTGCGCGAAGCTCGTGCTTTCAATAAAGTTTTACGGTTCTTCTCTCGCGGCAGCTCGTCGGTCGTGTACGTTCGCCGAGAATGTCTAACGGCTGCCGTGGAATCGCATGCCGGTTTACACACGAAGCTAACTTTCTCGCCTATCGCGGTGCAATCTTCCCTCCTCTTCCCTCTCCTTGTTCCCGCCTTCACTTGGAAGCATCATCCCGTTGCTCTTATTTCACCTTTGCGTTCCTTCCTCTCTTCGCGAATTCTTCATCTATTCTCTTGTTCGCTGCTCGTCCACTTCTCGCTCGGATGAAAGCGTACTTTCGTGCTTTCTTGCCCGAACCTGAATTTGGTTGTCTGAGTGCTGTATATATTGCGCGGCTATATTGATTTCTGTCGTAAAGCTTCTTTTTATATGTCGGATGCGTTTTAAATAAATTCTCAGAAATGTTCTCTCCCGCATGAATATATGAATTCCAGTGAAAAAACATTGTCGTTGGAAGTATACAGTGAAATATTTCTTTCTATTACATACAAACGCACAAATACACACACACACACGCACGCATACACGCACGCACACATTGTCGCGTGGTTGTTGTAATTAATTTTATTTATATGTGCTCAGCGACGTGAGAAAAATGTAAGCGGTTTCACGGACATTGTTAGCTGCAACAAAGAAAAGAAAGAATAATAAGGGGCGGGAAGTAGGGGGAGAGGGAGGGGGACGGCATATCCCGCGGGATTAAAGCAAAGCTCCGCGAAATTGCTCGAAAGCCACGGAGTTTCAATAAACCCTAGGCGCCATCGCTAAGGGCGCGCCGTGATGGATATCGATTTTAATTTAAAACAAATCCAGTCTCTCATTCGCGCAATGTTTAACATTGGGGCTAGCGCCCTATAGATGTGGACGATAACTTAGACACCTGAGGTGATAATAATACCGTAAAATGCGGCATTTAAAACGGAATTTAAACGGAATTTAAGCGCGCGAGCATTCGATGAATACTTTTGCATAATGAACGATGAAGAAACGTATCTTCAAATAAATAGAAAGCTCATTAGTCTCACGAAGAGTGAGAAAAACGATCGGACGATGCAATATGCATGACGCGTGAAATCTGAAATTGTTCAGGGCACACGGATATATATTTATCGCGCGTCTCTTTCCGTATTCCGGCAATTTGCGCATCGAAGCTTGCTAAAAACGACGGGAGCCTCGCCGCATTTGCACGTTGATTGGCTTTGTGCAGCCATCAACCAAACATAATGCAAATCCCACCCCGTATAGTCGAGGCTCGAGCTGCAAAACCGGCTCGCAAGGGTCTGCGAAAACGATTTGAATAAAGGTCGCGTATGAATAGTGAAACGAGTACGGACAAGAGGATGCCGCTAGAGATATTCCCATGAATCACCCGGGAACGGAGACGATTTTATCACTCTTTCAAAACAATGTAATTTTTTCAAATAAATATCCTTCGATTAGACTCCCCAGTCTCCTGTAAAATTTGATTTTGTGTTTATCCGATATGTAAGTATATATAATTTGTAATACTGAAAAAATTATAATTAAACTAAAAATATATGTGAAATTAAAAATTCTACTCTTTAATTATATAACTGCTTGTCACAGTTTAACTAGATTCACGTAATTGTAACATCAAGTAAAGTAAATTAAACTATATAAACATTAATTAAGTTTTAATTAGTTCTATAATCAATACTATTTTTCTACATAAGAATGTTTGAATAAGTAAAATGCGATAATGCCATAAATAACCAATATATAGCTTATATATATCGTATAACGTATAGAGAAGGTAGAGGGGCTGTCGAGTCAAAATACGATGCGATGCATTGCCAGAACCACTGTTCACTACTTTGAGGTCAATCCCATCCCCGTGCCGACTCCTCTGTTCTTGAACTTAGTTTTCAGCATGTCCGTTGTTATAGCTACTAATTATTCTTGGAACGTCCACGCCAGAAAGCAGTAACTACAGACGGAACTAGTTCGAAACCAGTCCTGTAAAGTTACGTTAAGTCCCTTCTATGTACCGGCCAACATACTCGACATAAATCTACCGGCTATCGCTTTCAGAACCGCAGCCGTTTAATTAAACGTACAAGAGAAATTTCCGAAGTAAATACGATACATGTCGCAATACGGTAAAGATAAACATAAATATTCTTTTAATAAGTCGCGCCCGTAATTGTAAACTCAAGAAAGATCAAGCAATTTATAACTAATCGCGAAGAAGTTGTTTTGCTTGTTAACGGTGTTTCGCGTTTCAAAAGTTTTATTGAAGGGTATGCCGGACGCGAGCGCAATATACAACGCTTAATAAACTGCCTCCGGCTATATGGGAAAAATTCAATAGATAACAAAATATCTTGCGTGTGGCATACTTCTTGATTAATTTAACTTGGTAATACTTTGACTACCAGTAGAGTAGCTGGTATACGGTTCAAGTTTGAACTAGTTGGATGGGTTTACGCATAATTAAGCGACACGTGCACACGCTCATGAACAAACCACCACGTCGTGTCAACCACGCGACGCATAATTACTTTGATACAAACTGCTCGAAGCTCCTTTTCGAAACCGCCGATGCCGAAAGCTACGAGAAAAGCCACTTTCGAATTCGATCAGCTTTGTCATTACGGATGAAGACTTAGCGCGAGTTATTACTCGGAAAGTTTCGTTATTGTGCCGGTCGCGTATGCAAGCCTCACTTCCGGGTGGTAAATGTTGCGCACAAAGGGAGGTTTCCGCGCAATACACGATGCAAACGATATTATGCACATTGCATCCATTATACATTGCAAGTATGTGCGGTTCATGTTTGCGCCACAACTCGTAGATATTTCATCGTATACAATTAGTCACTTGACCAGCTCCATAATGTAAAGCTATAAAATAATATTATAATTATAATGAAAAAAAAATAATTTGGATAGTGCCTCTTGATAAATAAATAAATACACGTTTATATGTGTACAACGTAGTTGCGCGTTTTTTATACTGTTCATTGTGTGTCTGCACACAAGTATTGAACATAATTTGCAATCGATCGCAGTTTTATTTCGACTTTCCGTTTACAAGTGCAGTTACGCTACGTATGAAAACGCGCGGTACACAGTAAAGTTGATTTCCACATGATTGCAAATTACGTTCGATACTCGTGCACGCAATGGACGATAAAAAAAAAAGAAAAGCACATTGCGGTACTAAAAAGAATATAGAATATGCAGAACGGCTTTCAAAATGACATCCGTTTTTTAATTTTCCGAGTTTAACAACTAAAACACGAATGTTTTATATATGCTACAGAAAAGATAAACAATTACAACTTAAAGATTAAATTTTCAATAAAGATTATATACACACACTCTTCTGTACACAAATCTGGCTGGGCTTAAAAGATTATTGTGCAATTCGCTTATTATACGAAACAAAGGATTTGATACGCGACTTAAAGAAGTTTAGACTGTATTAATTCGTCACACTCAACAAAGTAAAGAAAAGAGAGAACTTCGAAATTGCTTGCATTTAATAAGTAGCACTTGAACCCAGCTGGCGAGTTCCACGTTAATCTCTCTCTCTCTCTCTCTCTTTCTCTCTTTCTTTCTCTCTGTCTTGCTTTCTCTTTTGATCTTAGCAAAGGCAGATCTTGGCGAAACTTCCTCTTGAGATAAATCTATGTCTTGAAGTCTTGTTACAAAAAATTTTAAATTACGAATATTTTAATATATATACATATATATATGGTAATATCGATATCGATATTAATATAGAAACGTAAGAAAACAGTAGACTGAAACAAATATACAAGGTGTCTGAAAATTTTTGACCAAGCTGAAGTGGAAAAGCAGAGTCAATAGAAAAGTTATTGGCCATTTTGCAAAATTCGCAATATTTATGAAGTAATTAATAAATGTGATCGAATAAGCGTGTGAGAAGTGAAAATTTAGACTCTGTAAACATATGTATGATTTTCAGTTATAAAGAAAAATAGTCTACTTCATGCAATCTCCTAACAGCAAGAAGCAAACGAGCAAGCGACGTGTGACTTCTATTAATAACTCAATAAATATTGCAAATTTTGCAAAATGACGAATCTATATCTCTTCACACTTTAGCTGTGTCAAAATTTCTCAGACACCCTGTATATATGGTAAGAGAGAACGACATAAGTGTTTACAGAAGCAAAAATAACGTAAGAAAAATAAGATAGATTTGTTGAGTTTACGCTATGTACACACTGAAACAAATAAATAAAATATCTAGCGATAACGTGGACGCGATCGTAGTTCTACGTGGATGAACTTTATCCTGATGTGCATGTATATAGCTCTAAGATTATCTAACCGAGAACGATATGCAATATGCCGCCAGCGATGGCAAGTTACATCTCCTTTATCCTTGTCATATATTAGTTTGAAATATGTTTAAAACTGGTTCATCTTAACCCGAAGAATTAAGGATTTAATTAATTTAACGTAAAATATGAGTTGTCACATACAAAAGATATCCACGAACAAATTTATGAGTAAAACAATGCAACATACATATATCTTACCCTCCAAGTAATTTAAACGCTACAATTATTTTTGCATTTCAGAATATAAAAACCAAAAACTTACAGTACATTTATTCGTATTATACAAGTATTTCTTTCTCGATTAAGTATTACACAGTTTATTGTATTACGTAGTGCAACACACGCAACGGAGTCCGCAAACAAGTTATGCTCACATTACGACAAAATTAAGCCAAAATAGTACCCGTGGGAAAAGTAGCATTTCACTGAGGAAAAAGATCGCTCACTTGAGAAAAGGAAGATTGTAACCGCGGTCATTAAGTCGGGGTTTATTGCACCACTTATTTCACATATCTTTGTAAAACATCACCAAAAGGATATGTCGACATAATCTCTATCTTTGTCTAAAATATAGCTATATTGTTTAAAAAACAGAGATGCGCGCAAAATATAAAACAAAAGTGTTTATAAAAATCTGTAACTTAATTGAAGTTCTCAATTTAGAGTCTTATCTTTTTTTTCAGATAGCAATTATAATTCTTATATATAATTTTCTCTGTTGCACAACTCAAATTCACACTTAAAAGAGTCGGAAAACAAGTCTAACCAAATTTTTGAAATATAATTATAACGTAACATCTCTGACATGTGACAATTTAATTGCAATTAGTATATTCTCTCTCGTGCAACGTCAAGAGACGAGCAGAGTCAGCGGCAAAACAATTGCGAAACTAATTGTTTAGCGAGTTTGTGATTTATTTCCAGACGCTTATATTTCCCCTACGCGTTCGCGCGCATGAAAAAGAGCTGGTTATGATGGAACATTACAACGGTTTATTTAATCGCTTAAGGTACGCGCGCGTTCCTTAACGAGCTATCATTAAATTGATGTTAACATGGCTCAACCTCGCCGACATTGCCCCCGCGTGTTGCGGTAGTGAAGTTGTTCCAGAGGGTATATGAGGAACACACACCATGCTCAAACGGGAATAGTCGAGAATCAGGAAGTAGTGGTGGTTCCGGAGGACAGTACAGCGATCGGCGGGGCGAACGGCAGCTTCATCGATCTCGTTAAAGCTTGCTTCCCTTTACTTTAGGCATTTTCTTTTCTTTGCCCAGATCAGTCCAGCACACGGCCGAGGATATTTCTCTCTCTCTTTCTCTCTCTCTTCTTCCTCTCTTTCTCTCTTTCTCTCCTTCTTTCGTACATTCACGAGCAATCCTCCCTCTCTTCGATCCTTTTTCTACTACTACTAACGCTCGGCTGACTCCTGACGCCTCTCCATTCCATCCACCACTACCACCATCACCACCATCACCTACGGCCTTTGCCAACCTCGAGACCGACCAACCTAACCGGTCTCAGACTCAACCGTCGACTTCGCAGCCAGATTACACCCGCGGGGAAAATTTTCCTCCCTCATTCGCCTCGACGCCGCTCCGTTTAAGTGCCGCCAACGAGATCCTTCACGAGATCCTGCCCGAGCACACGTCCGAGCTAATGCGTATGCTATTCTACGCTTGTTATACGGCTATACCGGATCCGCCTGCGGACGAGAGAGAGGATAAAGTGGCCGTTTCTAGTCTACTGAAGAATGAGAGACGAACGAGTAAAGTGTAAATGTGATATGACGCAATAAAGCATTCTAATAGCCACTTATAAAGCTATAATTAAAACGAATGTTTCTGAAACACGATACGCGAAAGATGTGTAATATAATAAAATTGATAATTAATTTCTAATAATAATATTGAATAAAGTATCACTTATACATACATCTAAGAAAGAGAGAAAGAGAAATATTTGTAAATATAATTAAAAAATTAAATAAAGAGAAACTGTAATTTTTATTTAAATTTTACCTCTCTTCTTTCTCTCTTCTTTTATTTCATTAATTAAATATCGGGATATTCTTGATCAGTAATTAAGACTAAAAATACTGTAAAATAAGCGCGAAGTTTGTTATATGTACTGTCAATGAGAAAGTTGGTTTCCTTCATTGTATTCACGCAAACTCGAGTCCGAAACCGATTAGCAGTTACTCGAAGTTAAACATAGACCAGCGAAAGTTTATCTTCCGACGTAAGCGAAGTGAAGTCGATGGCGTGACAATGGCTTTCATCGATTTCACTCGCTGCGATGTGGACAGTAAAGTGGAAGAAGACACGACGGTACACGCAGAGAGGAAGCTCGAATGAAAGAATCAGGAAGGAGAACGTAAAAATATCTTAATGGACTCGTAAAACAACGCCTATTTTTAGATGAAGTTTCGGTCGGGACTCATAGTGGCGAACGGCTGTAAAAACGCGGCGTGAATATCCGAGGGATGCCGATAAAGTTTCAACTTTACGGTAGTCTATTAATCTTTCTGCGCTATTCAACGTCCGCGAATCACGATGACGTCCGCCCGTCGATAGTATGACATCAATGACACGGTGTGTGTATCGTTACTGTATTATATATATACGCGCGCGCACAAACGCACGCGTACACACGAGGTCCAGCGTATCCACAAGGACTCGCAACGCGATATCCATCGCGAGGAAATATAGATCACAATCGGGAATAAAGCGATATATTTGCCGACGGGAACGAGAAACATCCCGTCCTTCCGTCACCGATATTTTTTCGCTTGACTTCATTCGCAAACCGACTTGTCAGTATTTTCACATTTCACTCGTAACGCCGAATATAGCAGTAATAGCGAGATCGAAAAAAATTTTCAACCAATATTCCGCGATATAAAGGTTTTTGTGCCGGATTGCACTGACAGTTGAAATTAGCCGAAATCAAGCTTAGCTATTTTCCCCGATATACGCGGCTTTCTGGATTATCGTCCCGACTATGATATAAACGGCTTGGGAAAATTGGATTAGCGCTGATGGACGTGCGTAACGCGCAATCCCGCGCGCGCGCCTTTATACTCGCGTATACATATACATATAATTCAATACGCAGATCTCTCTGCGAGCTAAGTGATTGTTGCCGTAAAACATAGGATAGCGATAAGCCAGTTTAACGACAGTTTAACCTAGTCATGGCGAACTGATGGCCGGAATATCTGCTCGAAGAGAATAGCCGAACCGTCACGTATACCGAGCGCGGAAATATGTCGTAATGCTTCACGATGGTAGATTTTTTCTTTTTTTTTACGTCCCGTCGTACATATATCGTAAAGTTTTTAAGAAGTATCTGAAGACGAGACTTGCCGCCGTAACTCTGTGCTTCAAGGGATTTGAGCGTCATCCTTGAATCTTCTAGGCTATGTGATTGTATCACCTCGATGCGAGTCTATGAGCTTTAAGTTGCTCATGACTATGTGAAAGAATATTTCTTCAAGTATACGCAAATACACTTTGCTTCAAGTATCAGCAGGTGTACTAGTTGTCGATTTATTTTTTGTTAATTTTCTTACTACAACGTAGATAAATTTGTACCATTATCGGTGGAAAATATTAATTCATTTTTATATGTGGGTTAAACGTTAAAATTCGTCAAAATACTGTTAAACAGCCAAACGCGTACAAGTTTTGCTTATTTATTTATGTATGTAAAGCGATGAGCGAAAGAAGATATTTTAAAAGCGGGTAATCACGCGTTGGTCCCATATTTATGGACGGAAAACTACCATCGTGAAGAGTCCGGATGGCGAGGCTGAGAAGAGCATTCATGGTCCCTCCGGGGTAAGGACAATATATCACGTCGTAATTACGAGCCGGGATGCCGAAGATGGGTTGAAATATAACGCGAAGGTGAAGCAGAGGCGCGGTCGTTTCCGCGGATATACTCGACGGTGGAATATATAACGGATGCTTTTATCATCCGATATTCTGGCTCACGACGATAATATACAAATCGTAGTAACGTATCCCTCTCTTCCTTCCCTCCTCTTATAAAATATCGCAATAACAAACCAACCGCAGTCGGCTGCCGAAAATGAGCAACACACAGTGTCGATCTCTTCGTTTGCCGTTTGTTTAATTCAACGCTTTTTTTTGTTGTCCAACGCACAGTTTGTAAAAGTGAAGTAGTCAAACTCCGGATTATACGACTTTCGTTTAATTGCTCTGTCGCGCGGTGCGGTTTAGTTTAAATCCAACTCTGACCTGACTTTAATCTCTGCTGTTTTTAATTAGTCCGACCTCATGCGAATAAAATTCTGAAGGATTTTCACGAATATACCGGACGATTTACAAAAGTATTATACGACATACATATATTTCACTTAAAAAAAAAAAAGAAAAAAGTACTTATAGAAAATTGAAATGCGAGCCAATATACATGGTGCGTGTATATAAATTATTATTCAAGTATCATCCTAATGTTTGTATCTCTTTCTGTTTTTCTAAATTTTAAGACTTATTATTCCATTTGTTAAAGCATTTATAGGTTTATTCATTAAAATGCAAACATCTATATCTGTTTATGTTCCGTTTAGTACTTTCAATTCTTTAAAAAACAATTGACTGACGGAACTCACGGAAAAGGAATGTTGCAACACCCGCCTTCAAGGGCGCCCGCATTCATCTTCGCTCTCTTCGTACAAAGTGCATCGCATCTAGATGAGATATACGCGGAAATAAATGGCGTGCCGCGCGGGGAGAAAAAGGGACGAACAATACGGTCGGGGAAAAGTTTTATTCGCTCGTTATCCACGGTTGTCTGAGAATAACCGGTAGCAAACCTCCTTTGCACGGCAAACAGGTCCGGCTAAGTTCGGCCGGAGAGAGAATGCACTGTGACGAGAGGAGAAAAGATCTTATTTATAGGCGCGGTAAGTTTCCAAGTTCAAGCGCTTTTCCGCGTATAAAGCGCGCGCGGTTTTCTTGTCGCTCTTGTCCCCCAAACATCCTTTCTAACCTTTCGCCATCCTTTTGTCCGTATTGTCTGCTGCTATTTCCGATCTTCTCCTTCTATTTTCTTTTTCCATCCACGTGTACAAACATGCCATTGTTTACGGGTACAACGGCCGAACGAATCCCGAAATTAATCCCCCAAGTTAATCAGAAGTTGGACGTTTTGTTTCGGGGTGTACATTGGCGGCGCAAATATTACAATCTTAAAAGCAATATGTATATTGATACAGAGTGGTATTTAAACATTTTTCACTCAAAATAATCTCAGAAACACGTAGCCAAGTTCTATGTAAATCTTTTGCGGAACACTCTGTATAATCCAATAAAAAAAGAAAATGTAAGAAATTAATTTTATACTTATTTTCAGATATACGCACTTTAATCAAACAACTTTTGCTTGGAAAATATCCACTCTCATTGTTGTCAGCGCAAATATACAATCTGCGTATTTAAATAAAATCGATTAGAACGAAATGTCCTTGGAATTAAATTTGAATTCTTTACACGTTTTTTTTCTCTCGATATCTTCTTACATAGATGTGTGCGATCATATATTCCGGATCTTGAGATCAAAGACCGCCGCTCCAATCGTCATACTCTTCTCCTTTCTCAAACGAGTTTGAAGCCGTCTACCAAAGTTAATTGTTATTTTTTATTTTACGTGACTATATATTGAGAAAATATTGTGTATATATATATATATATGCATACGCGCGAAGAGAAAATATTTAGCAAGGCTTATTCTATTTGCACGCTGTTTGGCGGATTACTTTCCAGATTTAATTTTAGAAGCGAAAGCGAGAATCACGGCTGAGTAAATTGTCCGTGATTCCGCTATTGTAATACCATCGTAAATCTTATACTCGTTGCGACTTTCACGTTTATCCGAGTTTCCAAGTTTTCTAGTTGCGCGCGCGGCTACAAGAAGAAGCCATTATTTACTGCGTCTTCTTTAAGGAGAACTTATCTGGCTGGTAGATTACATAACAGCGGGCGTTCCTCGCGAAGTTTACACCTGTTGCAAGTTCTACAATGAAAAATGGTGAAGTCGCGGACCGTACGCGAGACCGTCGCAAAAACAGTGACGCCATTCTCGTCCTCTTCGTCATCATCATCGTCGTCGTCGTTGTCGACGTGATCTACCTCGTGTAATACTTGTCGCGCATAGCGACGATAGTTACCAAAAAGACATGTTTCTTTTTTTGTCGATCGATAAACTCTTACTCCCTGCTCTTACCCGTATATCCGACGCACATCCGATTGATTTACGGTCAAAGTTCCTGAATATATCCGTTATATAGTTACGATACTTCCACGAGATGAGTTTCTCCATCGAATTAAGCTCCCATCTTTGCGATATAGGCATTACCAACTTCCTGCCGGTCCTTACAGCTGATTTCCGGCGAACGTCGGAGGTTGCGGACTTGCCCCAAGTAGAAGAGCACGAGAAATTCGATTTTAGAAAAGTCTAATGCACACGTTGATACAGGTAGTTGAAAAATATTTCAAACTACGAACACTTTAAAATCAATTTTCGAGTGATTAAGAAGCATCGCTCGTCGAATGAAGTCAAAGAATCAAATTTAAAGACCAAAAGTTTCTTTTTGATCTGAGATGCCATGCTTACAAAGATATTCACATTTAACTACGTCAAACTACGTAATTTTCCTTAATTAACAATGCAATTTTTTCTGTGCTTTTTATGTAAGAATAACTTAACAGTAAGAACTCCGAAAAAAAAACAACTAAAACACACACAAATCTTAAATATTTCCTACGCTATTTTGATACGATGTATAAAATTACCCGAACATATATTTTTCGTTATCATGCTGCACAATCAAATAACAATCATATTTTTCAACGAGCGCTTGAGAGTTCCTCAAGGTACCTAAAACACGAGAAGAGAGAGATCTTGCGTAAATGTTATCAAGCTGCTATCCTAACTGCCGCTGTGAGCCATTTGAAATAAAATATGACGAGATTTA
Organism: Pseudomyrmex pallidus; assembly: GCA_014825455.1. Taxonomy (NCBI): domain Eukaryota; kingdom Metazoa; phylum Arthropoda; class Insecta; order Hymenoptera; family Formicidae; genus Pseudomyrmex; species Pseudomyrmex pallidus. The sequence continues at coordinate 3,281 of QVNV01026966.1, read as the reverse complement.
ACATTAAGATATGAAAATCCGTTCGAAAAATAAAAATATAGAACGTGAGTAAAGAATTGAGAACAAAATGTGCAGAGTTTCTTCACATTTTATTGCTGTGTCATTTGAATATATTGTTTCATACGTTTGAATATAAAGTATGTAACAAATAATGCTCATTACATAGAAATAAAAAAAATATATATACGTGTACATTAATTTTAATATCACCATAAAATAATATCACCATATCACACGTATGGACAGGTGTGTTTTGCGTGAGAAATTTATGAAAAGGAAAATAGAAAAATTTTCTTGAACAATACTTGCTTTCATAATCTTAAATTTAAAGACAAAGAGAGTAGAGGTAAAAGTTTACTTTTTTAAAGAGAAGTTTCTCTTTTTTTTACGATATCGCAAGAAACTCGACGCAAAGATTCGAGACTTCTAACAACACTAAAATAATACGAAAACACGCAAAACCTAACAAAAACATTTGTTTCTACGCGGCACTGTGCTTTCACGTACGTATCTATCTAATCCGTGTTTCCATGTTAGTTCGCAAGTACAGAAGAGAATTTGTAATTTATGTAGCACAAGAGAATAGTTTCTTTTAAGCAGCTCTTCTCACAGAAAAATTTATAATGGCGCGTGTGATAGATAAGGAATCAGAGCTTTTATGTTCGGGAGAGAGAGGCGCGGCATTTTCGTTTGAAAAATATTTCTTTGCGGGCTCTGCAGCGCGTTATCGGAATACCGTGCTTCTTTGCCTCTTTTCGAAAGTCGACGAGCTTTTTACAGAGAATACAAACATGCATGGCGCATACATGGAACAGAGACTGAGCGCTTCCTCTTTCATCAAATCCCTTTATATTTTGAAGAGTTGGTACATATGTACTTAAAATGCTCTCTTCTTTAACATTTTTTCAAAATATATTAACAAATTTATTGAAAAAATCTTGTCGTATGTTATTGTCCACTAAAATCCTAAAATGTGTGTAAAACTATTTATAACAGAGGATTGATAAAACAAAGTTATATTGTTGACATTGTGTATGACTCCTACATATTATATTTGTAAAATATTATATTTCTTTCAAAAAAAGAGTGAATTTCTCAAAGACATTTTGACTTTTACTTCGATGCAAAAGTTTTTAAGTTATATCTATCACAAAACTTTATCGCTCGAGAGATTGACAGATAATTTATTATGTCCATCGCGTTAGTAAAATATGAAAAAACATGTTACGACCCCTCCGGACGGATATCTAACCGGAAGAGAAACATCCGACATTCCGTTTCCGCGGAAACGAGTATTCCACGCATCGAATATGGAACTGATATGGCGGACATCAAAGGCAATACGACCGCGGATATCCGCCGTGAGGCTGCTCTTCCACGCGGCGGAAATCGCAAAGATGACGCGGCCGGATAAGAAAAAGTATTATGCAAGATAGACGGCATAACGGAATATATCCGCTCTATGGATTCCGTGTGTGACAGCGGACGGAAGATACGCTTCTTCGAAGCCATTGCTTCTTCCCGACGACGTAACGTCGTCACGGGAGATGAAGCCATGTATGGTTCGAATTGTTCTGATACGCACGTAAACAACATTAAAACAACATTACTGCAGAATAACTTTTTTACGCGCGGCGCGTATAAGTGTTTATTTTTAAAGTAATAAAAAGAAAACAGATGCCGTATCAAAAGTTTGAATAGAATTATTGTTACACTTGGCGCGAGAAATGCTTTCTCTCTGTGTAGTCTTCTTCGATTAAATTTAAAAGTATAATAAATCCTCGTGTTGTTTAAATACGCGCGTTCAGCGTCACTTGTTATCAGATAGCGCGCCCAACGTTTACGTTCACATATTAAAACGTAAGTAATTATGTAAATTCTCATCTCTTCACTCTCTTCTATTTTCAGATTTCCACTCTGCAGTTGTTTACAGTTGGGTTCCTCGTTAAGTTTCGTAAGATGTTTCGTATACGAAATTTGTTTATTTTACAAACTGGCAAAGCAAAGATAAATTACACTTATCTTCTACACAAACACAAGAATTTCCTTATTAAGATCGACCCCTCGGTTTAGATGGTGCCAAGAAATCCGAGTTTAAATTATAACGATATTCCCGATTATAGCAAAAATTTACGCATTAACCTGCTTCATGGGAAATTACATATTCGCAAAACCAAAGAGTGTTTAACTATATCTGTAAACGTTGAAATTAAGACGTTCTATAAATCGACACATGTATCTATATTTTTGTTATTAATTCACGATGCGCAAGACGCATTTTTTATTCACCTCTGAATCGCGACAACTTGTGTGGATATGTCAAAGTAACGTATATATACATCTTCGGTAATCACGTTTCTTTGGTTTCTTTCGAAACGTTAGGAATCGGACTTCGCGAACACGTCGAGAACATTTCCCCGGAGACTAGATTCAATTTCGCCGAGACTGAGACGCAGAATTTTGCAATGCCGTCACTAAGCTGCCTGTAAACTCGCGTACGATCGAAACTTAGGCAATAAGTTCTTTGACTATCTGTCCCCGTATGTAAAGACGGCGTGAGCAAAGAGCGAGAAAAACAAGAAAGAGATTCAAACAGAACAGATAGATGGGAACAGATGTTTGTCTGATATATAATATATACTTATTGCGAGAGGAATTATTTTGTTCGTGTAAGACTATAATTCGCAACATTGTTTTGCCGACAACATATCCCGCTTTGATCCGAGAAAATTAACGAAGGTGTAAACGAGTAGTTAGCGAGCATCGCAAATGACTGGGTAGCGAATTAAAGGCCGATGCGCTGAACGGATAATCGGCGTAGCTTACAGAGAAACGGAAAATGCGCGATCATTAAGCAGCGCCGAGTGAAAATGACAAACTGCCGCGCGTTCATTTCTTGCACGCGTTATAGCAGACGCGCATCGCAACGAGATACAAAACTTTGAAAAGCCCGCTTGTATTAGTTAACTTAGTTTATAAATTAATTTCTTGAAATGTAGGTAATATTTTATTAAAAATCAAAAATAAAGCAGAAATAAAAAAAAATAAATAAAAAAATAAACAAATTGAAACGCTTACGTCGAAATCATTTTGTAATTTAAAAAGTGACTATTTTATTTTATTTAGTTATTTAAAAATGACCTTATTTTATTTTTAACATTTATTAAATAATCATTCCACTAAAAAAGTACTGACGCACTTAAACATGTTAAATGAAAATGTTTTAGTTTGCGCTGTGAGTTTTATACATATTTAATGGCTATATACAAAACTTTTATATA
>QVNV01026964.1:0-14823 GCA_014825455.1 Pseudomyrmex pallidus | reverse complement strand
AGGGGAAGAGCGTGCGAAAAGTTATATTTATATTGTGCATGTGTATTACGTTGAAGGGAAAAAAGATGTTACGACGATATATATTGTATAGTACAAATACGCGGTTGACAATGCTGGCCGTGATTCCATCAGACCAATTAAAGTTTAAATGTAAATTGGTCTTGGCCAAGTAGATACCTCTGTAAAAAAAACAAAAAAAAAAAAAAACAATTATAGCCGCAATATTTTTAAATCAATATTGATATTTAATCATGCGCGAGAGGCAAGAAGAGGGATGTAGGACCTATAAAAAAAAAATCAATACCATTATTACACACAAAGATCTGATTTATATTATGTCGTCGGGGAAAACGGCTCCTTTAAGAGAGAGACCGGGTGTAACTCGCTATACCCTCACCAATTTTATTGATTTCCTTGGCGTGCGTGCGTGTGTATGCGTGCGTGTGCGTTCGCGCGCGTGTGTGTATTATGTGTACGCGCACACGCGCGCGTTCTTAATTCGTGCACACTTGAAGGGATCCGCGTAGAAATCGATGTGTAACTTCTTGCACGTTCCTACATAGCGTATCTTCTCGCGCGAGAACGATATTACTTTCACCCGATGGACGACGTTTCGATTTCTTCTTCTTCTTTTTTTTTTTCTATCTATCTTTCTCTCGCGCGATTTGCAAGCGTGTAAAATATGCGGCGCGTCGTTGATCCCGTTCTTTTCGCGATAGGATTCGCGTGGAATGTCATCGAGATTCTCCGGCCACATTCTCGCGCGAGACCGTCCAATTGCTCGAAGGATAACTGACGGTTTGAATGAACCTTTTTTTTTTTGCGCGCGCGCGCGATGCACGAGAAATCGCACGATAGATTAGATACCGGAGCTGACCCGAATTATAACTGAAAGGTCGAGGTGGAAAAACCGGGACGAAAGTAATATCACTCCGACCATCGGGGGAAGGACGAGAATGTCGATTTTTTCCTTCCTCCCCCAGCAAGTGGACTGGTTCTCGCTTTTCGTTCAGGATGAATATCGTTCTCGCGCGATATCCGTGCAGCGATCCCCCGGATCGGTCGAACTCCGATTACGCTCCTCTTTCACATATCTGATATATAGACTATATAGTGAATTTCGGAATGTGCAATGTCGTAATTATTAACTTTGATAGGTGCTGTGTACTTTATTATATATATATATATATGTGTGTGCGTGTATGGTGTATATTTCAAGTCACTTTAGAGTCACGAGACAAAAAAGTCGTGAGGGTGAGAGGAGGCATTATCGTCCTTCTATTAAAAAATAAAAAAATAAAAAAAAACTATGTGCGACATCGTCTTTCACATGCCGATTACATAAAATGCTGAGGTCACGTCTACGAATAATAACGCGAGTTTCGAAATGGAACTTGCCACCGAGGACTTGTAGCGAACACATATAAGACTTTACTGTTTATCGATAAACTCGAATTTCCGTCAGTTTTATGATGAGATGTTAAAGATAAGCGAAGATAAGTGGAAACGAAGGAGGAGTGTATTTGCGAGCGGGTTTGAGAGCGCAAGCGAAACCTTAAAAAGCAATTTGTTTCGCTACAAAAATCGAGAGAGGATGCGAGAAAAAGAGTGCGTGAGTGTGCGTGTGTGCGTGCGTGCGTGCGTGTGTGTGTGTGTGTATATGTGCGCGCGCGTGTGTGAGAGAGGAAGAGAATCACACGCACCAGATCGTTTTTACGCGCCGAGGATCGTGTGTGTGCACGGCGAAAAATATATATATAACGTTAATAATAATATTAATATTCGTAAATACTATATAATAACAATAATAATAATAGTAATTGTCTGCTAACGATGTTACGCCAAAGTTCGTACGAGTGAAGTATATTTAAATTTGTCTGTACGTGTATAGGGCATGAGATAGGAATACCTGTGAGTAATAAAGTATAAACAAAAAAAAAAAGAGCAAAAAAGAGAAGAATTTTAACGCGAGAGAAAGAAGAAAAGAAGATACAAAAAAAAAACAAAAAAAAAACAAACCAATATTACCGCTATTTTGCATCGAGGAGTATTGTAAAGTGAGGATTTTTCTCGCCTTGTAATTATTATGTTTGTAAATCATAGCCGATTGTTAGCCGCTATAAAAAAAAAAAAAAAAAAAAAAAAAAAAAAAAAAAAAGAAGCGATTAATACACGTAGGCATCCCGAAAAAAAACTCGGACTTGTATTACCCAGATCTAGCGCAGTCGATGAGTTGATCGAATTAATTAATGGATATATATATATATATTATATATATATATATTAAAAATCTCATTTTTTGTAAATATTAATTTAAATAAATCCTATTGTAAAGATTGTATAATTTACATGGCGCACATCGTGCTTGTATGATCTCTCTTTATTGTTTTTATTTTCTTCTATTTTTTATTTGAATCCCGCATTTTCGCGCATATCGCCATGTGTGATTGCATGTGCGCATCCATCCGCTTTCCAATCCTCTTCAATCCACTTCATCGTTGTCGAGCGATCGTCAACCCGAATCCGCTTTGCGCGTTTCGCAAAGGAGCGTCACGTAACGGCGGCTCTTGATATAATAACGTCGCGATTTACGAGAAAAATGTTGCGTTTTTGATTCCGCGATACATGTTGAAGATGTTATATTTTTCACACATACGTATAGAACATATTCGTGAATATCTATGTATGGTTTTTCGACGCTCGTGCCGCGTTTCGCGTTAAACTCGGAAACCGAACGTGGGCGTAACTGGAAAATTGTATTGCCTGGTTATGTCATTTGTTTCGGAAATGACGGAGATCTGCGCTCATCCGATATTGCACGCTGTTTCCGCGATGATTCCGAATGATCGCGATTATTTTTTTTATCGGACAAAGACAGGATCGATAATAACCGCGATGCACGATGCGATCAGTGTGGACGTAGAGTCACCCGAGTGGGGAACTGGAACAAGTGGGTCGAGCACTGCCGGAAACCGGGTTACTTCCGATCAGGACGCAAGCGCTCGAAAGAGGAGATTATATCAACCTGTATGAAAGAAATTTTCTGTGAAATATATTATACACAATACATGTTAGAAAAGGATCAAACTTTTGATTCTTGGAAGGATATTCCATATAAACAAGAGCTTATACATTATAATATATATGTATATGTATAAATATAGAAAAATTTATTTATATATATATAAAATATATTCGATTATATAAATCATGTATAAATAAATAGATATATATAATCGAATTTTATTCACTGTTAATAAGTAAAATGATTTGATGTGTACACAATTATGTTTTTAAATGAAAAAGTTACTTTTATTCCATTAAATTTGTTTCCTTAAACTAACATTTACTTGTCAATTTGACCAATGTGTTTCTTATTAACATGTGTTTCTTATTAATAAAATTTGGTCAACCAAATTGATGTTGTTTGAACGGTGAAAAAAAAAAGATGACAGAGAAGATATTAAAATTAAATTGTCTATGAACCGATTAAAAGACCCTGGCAATCGCAGGCGATGTCACTGACACCGCCGACGTGTGACACGATGTAACGGTGCTGCTGGCATGGGTGACGGATACGAGATTTCGTGCCCGTTGGTTGCTACGTCGACACATTCGTTCGAGAGATGCACATAGAACGCTTTTGCGTCAACGAAAGTTTATCACACGTTGTGTAACGAAGAGTATTTTTGCCGTTCTTAGTATAATTAATTAGATCGTTACCATTTTTAACGCGCGCGCGCGAGGAAAACGTCTCGGAACATTCGATTTTGTGCGAACGTTTTTCAATAAGTTTGCATTTTAACTTTGCTTGGCTATATATAAAACTCTGACGAGAAAAATTATCGCGTTTATTACATTTTAATATTCAATACATATATAATTAATTATTATTTCAACATATTCAGAAATAAATTATCGTTTAACATTTAATAATAAATATACAGAGCAATTAATAATTGCTCGAACACTTTATAATAAATCCAGATAATTAAATTTATTTCCATTCAATCGCAAAAGAGTAACATCAAGCGGGTAAAAATAAATAAGAATGTATGTCATTAAAAATATCGATCGCGGAACTTTCCGCATATTTGCCGATTTATTTCATAATGCCAATGTAGTCAATAATGTTAATAATGTAATATAATCAAGCGAGTAACAAGCACATATATAATACACCTCTCCAAATTACATTTTAAATACACTTTGCTTTAGCAAAAATATTTTCAGCGGATTTATTACTGAATTATATTCGAAAATCCAAGGAACGAAATTGAGAGAAGAATGTACTGCGCGTTATATTACATGTGTGTTACATTTTATATAATTTTTGTTTAAATTTCGTCAAAGTTAATGTATGCATCGGCTAAAATCGAGAGTGCCAATACGTATTTCGCAGTGACGATTGCTGGTGCCCACGAATTTCGGAAAATCCTCGAAATAGCATGACGACGTCGGGTCGAGAGAAAAGCCAACGGTATGACCTTGGCACTACTATAGCCTGTCGGCGCGACGACGCGGCTAAAATCGACGAGCTCTCACCGTCAAATCGCGCCGAACAATCGCAAAATTACCACAGACATATTACGAGCGTTGTTCGAAACAATAGAAAGATACAACTTCGAGATATCTGCGTATTGTAACTCATGCCACGATACTATCCGCCGCGAACGCGTGTTTTACCTTCACGAGAATTTGTCCTATTTTTCTTTTTCTTTTTTTTTTTTTTATCCGAATATTTTCCGTTCAAAGAGTCAAGAAAATTGTGACTTTCGCGCTAGAAAAATTTATTCAAGGTTTATCTCTCAGTAATGCTTACAAAATGTACACATCTAATATATTCACATGACTTACAAATATAAATGACTGCTAATTGTTACAGAGCGGCATCTTATAAAAAAACGAAACAAAAGGAAAAAAAACCAATTATACTACACTTATCGTCGTTGGAACGTACAATTTGTTTTTTTTCGTTCGTTTGCGGTTTATCAAGGTGGAAAAATTTTTCCACTTTGAGAAACCGCAAGGAGAGAGTTTTTTTTTTTACTCGCTTCTCTTCATAAATAATTCGCGTTCGGATATTACGCGTTCCCGAGGAAGCGCCTTCGTAATCACAAATATTCTCGTGACCACGCAGCGGAATGCCATTTGTTTCTCATTATGTAATTCGTTGCAATAGGATGCGCGCTCTATACAAGAGAGAGAGAGAGAGAGAGAGAGAGAGGTGCGCTATTGTTAAGTTGTGTATAGCATTAATTCGCGCGGAGCGCATTTGTTGTATCATGAACAACGGGCGAGGTGAGGACGAGGTTCAATTTGCGCGGGTCAACTGATAAGATCCAGCTAAAAATAGTCTGACAATTGTCGTCATTTTACAGTTTGTTTCGTGCGTATTTGTATATTTTCTACGCAGATTTGTTTCATTATTAAAAAATTTAAAAGCGATTTTTTTTCTTTGTTGCGCGCACACTAAAGATTTCCGACGCTCGCTGTATGAGGAAAATGTATGTGTGTTCCGACTCAGTGTCCGGCGATAAATCGCGCGTTTCATTGCGCGACGACGACGACGACGACGGTCAGCAAGCATTGCACGTAATAACAGGAAGGCAATTCGAATGCCTCTGAGGTATTCGACTCGGCGGAACGAGTGTGCGTGACCTGCCAATTGTTGACTGCTCCTCCTCCGTTCGAGAAGACGAAGCGCGATGCTCATTAAGTGTAAGTATACGTGCGGTACGTTATTAAGCGAGACGTCGTTTTCGCGAGCGCGTTTCTCTGATGAAGAAAATTTGTAACATAAGAGTAAAATCTCCGTCTTCGAAGATTTTTATTCGCGCTTGTGTTTCTTGTAACCAGAATAAATATATTTGAGACAGAGTCAATGGATAGAGACAAGCAACGATACATCCGTCCGTTGCTTTGACGGCGCATCTCGTTGCATCCTCGACGAAACTTGCGCAGTGCGGTCTCGAAATCGATTAGCTCTCGTTATCGTTGATTTATTTATTTATCGTCTCTCCCAACGCGCAGAGAGAGAGAGAGAGAGAGAGAGAGAGACTTGCCGCGGCAAAGTCTCTTAACTCGTACAAGACGCAGCATCAACTCGCAGTTTCCACACACGCAATATTTCCCATGTTCCTCCGAGATTTCCTCGATTCCGCGGCGTGTTGCCTCGAGAGCGATGTCACATGATCTTAGGTTCGTATGTAACTCAGATCAAAATTTGTAGGTAGGTTTCGTATAACGAAACTTTATATTCATTACTGCTGTGTTAGATGTAGCACCACACACAAGAGCATCTCACGCGATCTTTCAGGTTCTTATATAGATTTTCACGAGATATGCGAGGTGTAAGACGTTTTTCGAATATTGTTTAATCGTTTAATTGTAATACATTAAATGTTGAGATAGAGAGACTTTTAATTGCGCATACAATGTAATCTTGAGATCCGGTCGATCTTTTTACGAGCCGAGATCACATTATACGGGTCGATTATATGTTCTGTGTATTAAACAAACGTAAATATATATATATATATATATCTACATATGTATATATGCACATAAGTGCGAGAGAAAGTTATAAATAAACTGATCACGTAATTGCGATTTTCGCAGGTTGAAACTTGCGTGTAAATAAACGATCTTGATAGTACGAAAAAAAAAAAAAAAAGACGAGGGAGGTTTTGTGTCTTAGGCTATTTGTATCTAAGCTAATTCGAACATTAATTGTTTATTGTACGATGACTGGTATCTACGAGCGATTATAATATAAGTGCAAACTAATAAACTAATTAATTAAATGGTCAATCCCTCGTCTTGGTTGTAACCTTGGCACATTCTTTCCCGAGATTTACTCCAAATTTTCCCGCGCTTCCCTTTCTCTTCGCACACACAGAAGGCAGCAAGGTAAGTTTCACACACAGAACATTTTGCAAAAAAATTATGATTTTTAGATGATTCAATTTAAAAGATAAGATCGAGGAAATAATTTGTTTTGCGCGCGTTGTTTTTTTTTTTTTGTTACGAGTGTTGGCTGTACCTCGCCAATCCATAATTTCAAGTTTTGCGGCAGTGTACAGCAATATTTCTATAGCCGCACTGCGTCTTAACCCACTTAAAGTCGTGCATGAAGAACTATCGAACGTATCAAAGTGCACCGGGAAAAAACGTGATTCGGATCAACGATTTCCTCAGAAAAACAAGTGTGTTGCCGCAGTTATTGTTATCTTGTTATTGTTATCATACAGTTTACGGTATATATTATTATATATAAATTATATAACACATAGAATAGTATATAATTTATAGAATTAACCGCACGCATTTTTTATATTGTGTATAACTACATACTGGAGAAAACGCGGCATCTTCGATGCGCCTTGACGTTCTTCAGAAGCATCACACATCGATTGCCGGGAGCGAATCAGGAGGAAGACCTCTCTAAACTAATTCTTCATTTAAGCTAGTTCCTCCTCGAGGTCGCGAATACCAATAATTGTTACGCCGAGCCAGAGAGCGAGAGAGACGGAGGGAGAGACACAAGACGCGCCTGCCGAGCGTCGACGACGAATTCGCGACGGGAGCATCTCCACTCTCTCGCCATCGACTTATCGAGAAACTTGTTATCCGCGCTGCAATCAGACATAAACGCTATCAAACGAATCCAATCGAGCGGAGTATCCACCGGAGCGTGTCGCACTTGGTACAGCTGAACGAAGAAGGATCGGCTCTCTGTGATCCCTCGAATTCTCTTCTTCGGTTCTCGGTTCGGAGGAAGCGCGTACGCGTACTCGCTCTTTACACAGAGAATTAGAATTGGTTTCCGCAACAGCTTGAGTATACGAAGCGGATGCTCCGTTTCTGTCTTCTTCGCTCGACGTTTCACGGGAGAGTTCGCGTGCGCGCGGTTCGCGAGGCGTAACGCGTCGAAGAAGTCTTTTGCGTCTCTCCGCTTTTTCCGTCTCGCTTTCATCCTCGGCCTTGTGAGAGACACACTTCGTTAGTATCGTATGGCGCATCCGAGATAGAGGGAGAGAGGAGCTTGTTGCGCGCGATACGTTGCAACTTGATCTTCGCGAAGCGCAGTAAGAAGCAATTTAAAAAAAAAAAAAAACAAAAATGCGAGTGTTCCGTAACGTGATTCCTCCTCTGTATTTTCACGATCGTGATTTAATTTGATGAAAACACGCGACAACCTCTTGTGTTTGTCAAATCACAAAAATGCACGAAAATAAAAGAAAACTGTTAAATGTCTCGATGGCCGAAACGAAATACGTATATATATTGCAGGAGAACAATATATATATAATTAAAAATATATTTAAACTAACAATTAAGAATATTTAAAAAAAAATTTTGAAGACATTAAGAATTGTTATGATACATATCTAATATTTTTTTAATTAATATGTCCGGCCATTACATGTCCGATTATTGAGATGTTTGTCTGTATAATGACCAAACAGCGTTTTAACTTTTATATTTTATGAGGATATATCGCGTAAATTTACGAAGAAAAGGGGTAATACGCGATGCTTTCAGAATTTCGTTTATGATGTATGCTTTCGTTTTATGGCCACGTCTTTCCCGATTGAAATACGAGGCGCAATTTTATGTACGAACGTTCTCTCGTGCAGAAGCCTCATAAAATCGTCCCGAGACGATGTCCTGTGCCACTCGGTTCGGTAAAACTTCGCAATCGTACGGTGACTCGAATCGATTAGACTCGAAAGACGAAGACGACGCGAGGACGTTGACATTTTTCGTAATGGATACGTTCGCGCTCGATAACACACATACAATTTTGTTCGTCGCACGCACAACAGTTGTCACCGCGCGATCAGTTTTCTTTTTTTCTGATACGTCCAACGATTGTGTGCAGTCATGAAACGCCAGTGTTGTTTAAGAACAACATCGTAAAGAGATGTTGATTTTCCTCGCGTCGGTACACACAAGTTTAAAGAGAGATATTAAAAAAAAAAAAAACTCAAATTTATCTTCCGCAGCACTTAAATGCGTCGCCACATCGAGGCGCTATTTCAAACGCTGCTTAAATTGCTCGGGCAGTTCATAAAAAGTTGTCCGGCAAATATTTTCCATCGTTAAAACATAATTATCGCGATGAAGTTGTTTGTCCGTTTCGCTGAAACATTGATGTGTGCGCCGCCGCCGCCGTGCAGAACTAAAATGAGAACCGAGTTTTCGCCCCGGTTTAATTAAAAATTAAAGCGCACACCGGTCGTCAACGAAATGTCACGATTTTTCGTAGATATATTTAAAGCGAAAATACGTATACATTTGTATTTTATATATCGGGCATCTATTTTCAGTGAGGGGAAAAACATTTGGACGTGTTTTTCGTATTTTCGATTTGCAGAGAGAAGAAGCAAAGAAAAATAGAAATTTTCTGTATCCGTGACTCATAAAATCTCGGTGAATGTTGTTGAACCGGTTGAGCGCGTTCATCCTTGATCCGCATCGTCATTCTTGCGTAACGTTCAAAATCCGAGTTAATCTTGGAACTCATTATACACGTGTGCAAAAAATTGATCAAAGATCGAGGCAAAACATCTCGCGAATTCGAGATAAATTTTCCGATCTCCCTTCCAGCGGTTTTTCCTCGAAAAGCCGCGGCAAATTATTTGCGCGTACAAAATTCGTCACAATTTTTCTTTGTCGCTCGCGCTGGACACAGAGAAAGAGAGTGGACACATCGTCGCGAACGACGAGAGTTTTAATTTTAACCACCGAAAATTTGTGTACATCTCAGATACGTGCTAATCTCGGAACTGGCAGCTTTCCCGGAGCAGTTTAGAAGCTAGTTTTCAAAGGGATAACATGTCACCCGAGAGATTTGAGATATCGCAGTTTACATGTCTGTAAAATTGCTGACAAGTTTGAGAGAGCGGAATAAAATCGTCGCGCTTGCTCTAAGTATTACACAATCAGATAATAATTTTGTATTGTTTTTTTGTAAGTCGATCGATTGTGTCGAAATCGAACTAACGTCAATTTCTCCACTTCTTCCATGGGAATTCCATGTTCTCTTTGTACGCGTTATCACAGTTCGAATCAATATTAAATACATCGATTACACGGGGATGTAATTTCTCAAGGGGTTTTTTGCTTCTTTTCGCGTGACCGACAACGTTGGTATTTCGAGAGTATTTCGTTCAATTTTGTTCCGAATCGTCGAAAATATTTGTATCCGTCGAAACGGCATAATTCCCTTTCGGCCGACGAGCAAACATCCTCTAATTCTAATCCAATCGACGTGCCAAGTTTCGGGGGATTGTGGTTTTCCCTTATTCGCTCTCTCTCTCTCTCTCTCTTTTCCTCGCGCCGAATTTAACGGTGCGCGACCGTTGTGTTTCAAAAACAAGGTGATACACACACGTCGAAAACAGGATGGTCGAGTTACCGCTGTGTGCGGTTAGGGTTCACATTCGTCACTTTATCGGAATATGGGGTTTTACGGGACGCTGCTCGTGAACCGTATGTGGGTCAAATGGATATACAGTTGCTTCTCGGTTGGACGTGCCGGACGGGTCAACAATAGGTTGCGCGCGGGCGGCTCCCCGAAAGATGAACAGATAATCCCGGCGAATCTCGGTAGAAAGCAAATTGAAAAGCGGCGGCCGAAAGAAAATGCAATTACGGATTCGGAGGCTTTGCAAGGCGCGTCTATTATCTCTATCTTTCTCTCTTATTCTCTTTCGTGATTGATTCTGCAATTCCGACGTGGTTGTCTGTCTTCCCCGGCTTTCGTGATTTAAACGAACGGCTCCGCGAGTTTATATAATTAACGCTCCTACTCCTTTGCCCAGGTGTTAAATCATTGCAACGAGACATAACAGCGCGCGCACGGCAAAGTGCATTTTCCGCGTGACGACCTCGAACAATGCGGAAACGTACGAGAGTAATCGTGAGAGAACAATTTTGTGAAAATCCAATCCTACAATCGCGTCTTGCAAGAGATCCCGAGAGAGCTATGCTTCGCGCGCTATATACCCACCTTACGATATCGATAATCACGCGTCGAACATAAATTATCGCGTAATTGAGACGAGATAATTATTCTCTTCCGCACGTATATCGCCACGCGACAATCTTTTGCAATTAGAAAGTAGCGTCTTCGATATTTGACGCGCAAGAACGTCATTGAACTTACGTCATCTTCCCAATATCTTATCAATAATTCATTATCTCATAAGTAGCAATTAGAAATTATTCATGCGACGTTTCTATCTTATCTTCGCTCAATTATATTCCAATTTTTATTTCGAACAAGTCTCGGTCAGTAATTAAATCTCGCGCGAGTTTAATTTCGCATATTAAAATAAAACGTGTTTATATTAGCCGGACTGACCTAAGACTCGCCACGGCGCATTTTAACGACGAGATTTTTTTTTTGTTCGAAAGCTGTCCACCGTCCAGCGAGGCACGCAGGTCAGGTGGACGGGATTGCGTTGTCGGGACGACACTTGGAAGAGCGCGTCGCGGCCGCACGTGGACATTGGTCAATATCTTCGCCGCCGGTTTTGCGGCGGTTTTGTTTTATCGTGACGTGACGTTAGAGGCGCGCCGGTGACGTCACTGGATCCACTCAGCCGATGGAATCATTGAAGCGATAAACGTATTTATTAAGTGCGCTAAGAGGGGGCCTTTAAGCGATGCCCGAGGCGTTCTTGCGCTTAATGTTCATGCTTCATTATTACCCGCGATCCGCTTTGGTTCATTTTCTCTCTCGTCGCTTGGTAACCATCTTTTGCCCTTTGTTTGTTTTTCTCGTAATTCAGTCTCGCGTAATTCCCGTGTAATTCTCATAAAATAACTTCATCGCTTTTATGCGAATTCTATTCGATGAAAGGGAGAAAGAGCGCACGCGAGAGAGAGAGGATTTAAAACCGCGGAAGAAAAAAACGAATTAAATCAGTACACGATATTATTAATATCAACGGCAAAAGTTTCCAAGGTACGCTTGGCGGCATTTTGCCGATTACTTTGATGATCGAACTTGGCTTTGATTCGAGGGAAAAACACGCTTTATTAAAAATTAACTGCGCACGTATACATTTAACACGCGATAAAGGATTTAAACCGCGACAGTTTCAGTTACTTTGTTTATTCGAACAACTCGACTGCGTCATCCGAGCTAAAACGATGTCACCGATAAGCGTTCACCTTCGATGAGACAATTTTAATAACAGCAGATAAATACTGGTATGCTACAACGGTAACGGCACACGGAAGCGTCGTAGCCGCTAAATTACCTTCAGCCTCGCCGCGTCGCGATAATATCGAAATTCGACGTGTTATTTACATCCGGGTGCGAGCGATCGCCGCTATCTTATTCGAAACATCGAAATACACACCGCGGCCTTAAAGGAGCTTCCCTTTCCGCTTGGCGAAACAAATGCGTAATCGCGACGATACTCTCGGACAGATAAATTTAGCCAAAGACAAATTAGCCGGAGCGATAACTCGCGTGTTTTTTTTTCATATGTTTTTTTAATGTCGACCGAAGAAACAGGATTTAATACTTTGACTAAAGCTAGGTGTTCTCTCTCTCTTTCTCTCTCTTTTGTGCCGCAACGATTTTTTATAGTACACCACTTGAAGACACTTTACATTGTGCCTCGCCTTTGAGGCGAACAGGTGTTCAAGCTACAACGCGCCTCATGTAGGCATGAAAATCACGTGGAGCATAAAACAGGCGCGATTTTCCGCAGAAAAGACAAGCGCAAGTTCTTCTCTCCCCTCCTCTTCTCCCGTTCTTTTCTCAGGAGATCTCAGGAGATTGACTAAAAGTTCCAATTCGTATAAATTGAAGACTCGTAACGTAGTTTCGGAGGTACTTAGGTACTTTGCACTCAACAAAAGCGAAGACAGAAAGGAAAGTTCTCCGGCAAGAAGGAGGGGGGATCTTTACAGTCAGGGCTGACTTCAGTCTACCATCTGAAACTATCTGTGCGCTCGGGGAAAGAACATGAAAAGTTTTATCTCTTCTCCCATGTAAAGTTTCGCCAACATCTGAAACGAATTTTCATCTTACGTACAGGAGTTTACACCCTGTAAGACCCGTCTTATTAATCATATTATCCGAAGCCGTGTTGAAGGTTCGTCAGGCGGTTGAGAAGGCAAAATGAGGTGGATCAAGTGGATTATAAATACATAAGTACGTTATAGAATGCTCTTCTATACACATACATAAAATCTATCTAATTGCAAAACTCGATTGTTTTCGCTAAGCGGTAGCTTTTCTCGGAGTTAAGTTTTGTTGACTCGATATGTAAGGGGTTTAAAAAAATAAGACGGGCATTCAGTCTGAAAGAGAAGTTTTCTTGTCGCGTGAGATCACATCATTCCCTCTCTTTCTGCTATTTTTATTAGTCCAATATGCGTGTGTACACAATTGTATTAAATTTCTGCGAATTTAAGCTCGCGGTAGTAACTAGCAGATAGTTTATGCAAGCCAATACGCTGAAATGTTACACACGTTGCAAATAGATATTTTTAGACGAGTGTGTTTCAAATTGATTTCAATTCGAAAATTCAAATTAAAGATTAATACGTTTAATTTGCATCTCGACTATATATAAATTAACCCACTTTGCCTCCCTACGAATTAAATTTATTAGATTTAAATAATCACCTCTCTTCGCTATTTCAAATATGTGCGCGCGCATATAAATACACAATCAGTTCGATTAAATTTATTGGATTAAATAGCCAGTGTAATAATAAAAATAAATATTAATTATTATAACGTACATTATTATTATATTATAATTATATTATTATTATTATATCATACATATATTGTTATATTCCATCCTACAATAGTTTGCCCCGAGACGTCTTTACGAGCATCCTTAGGATTCTGAAGTAGAATATCCATAGGATATTTTTAAGCACAGCTTGATGTGTTTATTTGCTATATTTCTCAGTACGTCTCGAGGAAGTATGAGGAATTGCAATAGAACATCCTTTGAATATTCCGCATATCCAAACAGGATGTATCCTCAGGACATCTCTGTGCGCCGCTTGGGAAAGAATATATTATCCTTCTTATCGCTATTATTCTACACAATACAAAGTGGTACGTTTTAATTGAGAAACACAAGCGTGCACTCGGCGGATTCTTTCTACAATAAAAAAAAAAAAAAAAAAGTAGAATAAGAAAAACACGCCGCGGTTGAAATGCGCACGTAAATGCAGAAGCCAACGGGGGCAGCAAGCGAAGAACCGGCGGAACTACGTAGGTTGCTCGGCCGGATTATTTCGCCCTTCATGTCTCTTTCCTTCTTCTTTCGTTGCTCTCTTGTGCCGATCCGCGCGAGCACACACACACACACACAAACGTACGTTCATCGTCGACGAAGAGACGAGCGAACCATGACCCGTAATCTTAACCGCGTTTTCCATCTCCGTTCCTCGTCCTCGTTCTCGATTCACCGTTTCGAGATCCCTATTCACTCTCTTTCGACCCGAGCGGTAACACGCGCACGCGTTATCGGTGAGCTTTACGAGAGAACTCGAGAAAGAAAGAGAGAGAGAGAGAAAGAGATTGCCCGTAATTTATTTAGCCCTTATAAGCGGCGCGCGTGCACGCGCCGCGATTCTTACGGGACGCCGTCACGTCATATTACGTGCGCCGCGCATTCTTGGCATTGGTAGTTGTCTTAATTGGCATACGACAGGTATCGCTTCCGTCGTCGTTTTCCGCCAGAAAATCGAAACCGCTGTCTGTCACGGCCCGCCGTCGAACGAATCGATTCGGATTTAATTATGCTAATGATATGTGCGCGCGCGCGC
>QVNV01026963.1:0-14276 GCA_014825455.1 Pseudomyrmex pallidus | reverse complement strand
ACGAGACATACTCTGGTTATCCTTCTCAATCGTTTGTCGTCCGCGAGCGTGAGCATACGAAATTGAACGAGCATCTTTAACGAGCAGCGTGAACCGGCTCGATAAGGATGTTTGAGCGGCGGGACCTCATTTTCTTGTGCAAGCAAGAAATTTTATACTTATTGAAGCTTATTACGGTTCTCTTGTGTTCTTGCTCTCTTGTGTTTGCGTCGCGTATATAAGTTATATCCTTGTCAAAGTCTAACGTCTATAGCCATTGCCACTCGTTTCCGATCGGTCGCAGTTCAAAAGTCGCCGCCGCGCCGCGTTTCTCGAAATAAAGCAATTAATTTGAGCGCGTTGAGCGAGACGTCCGTTTAAGAGATGTATCATAATCATGTTTAATGAAACACAGTGGTTTCAATTAAACTCGTAGGTTTAATATAAAAATCATTATTTTTTTTTCTCTTCAATCGAAAAGCTGAGGAAAACACATCTAGAAAAAAAATAATACAACTCGCGTCATTTTTCGATCTGATTTGTTTTTTCAAGAGCAAGTTTTTTAAGTAAATTCGGATCGATAAAAACTTTTGTTATCGCGAGCATTCGCGAAATTAAATCCTCTCACGTGTGAGATCCATTTATTACAAAGCGAACAGCGTAAAATGTCTAACAGCCTTACAAAAGACGAAACGTTAAGTTTAAGCTACTGGAAACTTCATGAAGCCCCTAAAGGAAAAAAGGAAGGAATATTCTATACTCGGCGCGTATAAGTAGACGGTATTTCGGGCCCGAGGCACGTCGGCGAGTCGAGGCAGGCGTGGTCGTGAGACTCCTCCGATATTCCTGGAGCCAGCCGAAGGAAAAAGGAGTCACGGGCGACGGGCGTGGAGAAGCGAGCGGGGAGAGAGGGTGGATGGATGTGAAGCGAGGGTAGTTCGGTGTTCCCGGGGGCGAAAGTGGCGCGGCGTTCTAATGCGATTCCGATATCGGCCCGGACATCTCGTGAGCCGACTATACCTCCCCCAACCCCCACCACCCTGACATCCCCAGAACGACCTCACCCTCCACGATGTGGACGAGCACGTCAGGATGGGTGGCGGAGGGGGTGGATCGTAGAGGCAAAAAGGGGTTCCCCTAAGGGCGGGGTGGCTCGTAGAATGGGCCGATATGTATGCCGTGAGCGCACCACCGACCGGCCGCCATCTTGGAATCGATGTCGATCAAGCGGAAGGAAGGAACTTCTGCGCAGCTCGGGGGCGGCCGAGGTGTACCCTCCTCCGTTACGTATGTGTGTGTGTGTGTGTGTGTATATACGTGTGTGCGCGCCTCCACATACACCCTGTTCTCTCCCTCCGCGCTGTGCCATCTCATACTGCCTCCAGAGTTAACCCACCCTCTGGACCCTCTGTGCTCGTATGCGCGAGAATGTAAAGAAGAAGACGCAATGATCGTGTGTGTAGAGTTCTCCTTCGCGAAAAATGGCGTCTCTGGTACATCGCAATATACTTTTTGTAGCTACACGAAGTTGTACGTTCGATCTTTAAAAAAAAAAAGAAAAAAATTATTGCAAGAGTAGTAAATTTTTCTGTATCTTCTTCACATCTACTCTCATTTCGAAAATAAAATGCTTGTGTTTTAAATAGTTCCTTTATAGATGCCTGATATACGTGTAGTGTATTTTTACATACAAGACTGTACACTTTGTTATACATTACAGCGCCGACGTTACTGGTCGAGATAAAGCACTCCGAGTGTGCTTGGCAGGATCGATGTCATCCGATACCCTAATGAGATATAAACAAGTCGATGCGATAAGCTATAAGGAAACGTTGACCCACTTTACCGCGAGACTCACGTCGCTGTAAAATCTCGCACGTACGACGACGTTGTTCCATACCGCACGTACAAACGTAAATCAACGTGTGTGCGCGTAAGAAATAAAAAAAAAAGTCCACCGATACATTGCCGACAGCTATCTTGTAATATTCTCTCTCTCTTTCTCATTCCGGTCTCTAAGAAATATCGCTAATACTGTCGCGGAATTATCCTCGCGAAAAGAAATTCCGGGCAATTCGTTGTGAGGATAAGCGCGCGACATAGTCACCTCTCGCAAAGAATCGAGAGAAAGAGAGAGAGAGAGAGAGAGGATGCGGAGGAACCAGATAGAACCGCGGCAGGGATAGCTGATTTATGGGATTACAGGTTGCCGGTGTAAATGCCGGCAAAAATGGCCGTCTCTGCAAATCGATCGTAAAAAGGATGTCGCGTACTGGCGCGCCGGCCGATGGAGGCGTACAATGGCCCAGCGTCTCGTTCGTTAACTCCGCGGAAATAAATAAAAGCGTGAACGGGACATCGCGGAGGTATCGAACGGGGTCGGTGGCGGCGACGGTTGATGGTGGTGGTATATCGACTGCACGAGAGGCCCGTATACTATTCCATAACCTATAAAGAATCGAGGCCTTCACCTCGGTGATTTATGGATTATGGTGCTGGAGCACGCGAGTATGGAACTCGGCGTAAAAGAGACGAACACACACCGTGGGGAACGCCGTCTTTTCATCGTCGTCTTTCTCAATGAAGTGGATAGGAGTAGGCGCTCAAAATGCTGCTCAAATATACGACTTATCGATCCATTATCAGAAGCGTCGAGCGATCACACGCTCGAGTCTACTTGAGATAAATGAATGGTTGGTTTTGTGGTATACCAAGAGAGGGAGATAGAAAGAGAAAGAAAACGATTAACGCGAAGCTTTAAATCGATCCTTTTACAGTTATGAGACTAATTAAGAGGCTAATAAATATATCAAATAATTATTCAGAAAAAACGATTACCATTTACGTAAAGAATAAATTTTTAAACATCCTCTCTCTCTCTATCTCTCTCTTCCCTTGTGAATTTATAATAAAATTAAAGAAAGAACAAAGAACTAGAAAGTTACGAATTAAAAGGGAATTTCGAATTTATGCAAAACAATCGACATTTAGAAACAAGGCTTGAAGGGTAAATGCGGTCAGTGTGTCTTCATGGCTGAGAAATACGAGGAGTTGAATGGCTCGTGACCTTGGCCCCGAGGCTGTTAGCCTGGGGTTGGTAAGGTAATTAAATGCCATGGATGGGGTTGGGAGGGGAGGGGAGTTGCTATAACCGGCAGGATAGAACGAAGGGTATCCAGGAGGGATGAGACTAATTGCCGATGCAAGGAAAACCATCCCTTGCCGTGCCACCGAAGGATCTTTCAAGGTGCTCATCCTTCTCTGATTATACCGTCATTTTATTAACAGTTCACCCAAGAGCCACGTATAGACTTTGACCGCGAATTTTTCAACGCGGATAAACACGTGTGCTTCTCACTGTTCTCGCGTGCTCTTATATTATTTAATTTCCTTATATATTTCTTTATATACGCGTTGTTCTCTCTCACATACTGTGTCGTCAAAATAAAATATATATTTCCTATCTCAATCAGAACTCAAACTATTGGAAATTATGCTAATGAATTTTACGAAGTTTATTATATGGTTTTTATATTAAACATAAAAAAATTTCGTTGCGTCTCTCAAACTCTACCGATGTCTGAAAACTTGCGCATGATAAATAATATTTGCACGACCAACATATCAATCATTATATCGATCGCGTCTCTACTACAGTATAATTGGATAACATGCTTCATATGATTGATACAGTAATTGGATAACATGCTCTATCATATGATTATGGAATATTAAATCGTTACGGAAAGCAAGTGGCGCTGTTATTGATATAATTAATTTCGTCGAGTTAAAATGACAAGAATGAAGGTCTCTTCTGGACTTTTTTTTTGGCTGGGAAAAAAGCTTTTTACAGCCACTCTCGGAAAAAAAAAAACTTACCTAATTCAAGTCGGAGCGTATTCACAATCCGCACGCGAATAGAGCCTTTCGTAATTCGGGAATGATGGGTAGGATAAAGTTTCGCGCGCGACGGGGAACCACTGTCCCGGAAGTAGCCCAGTTACAAATTAGCATCCAAGGATTGCCCTTGGCGTTTTCTCCCGTCTCCCTTCCACCCGAGTTCGGTCTCGCTTCCTATATACCTCTCGCTTCCTACCGCCGCCGTCGGCACTACTCTTTCTTTCTGGGTTATTAAAGGAAGCCGCCTTCGGGGTCAAGTCGGGTTAGGTCAGGGCGGCAGGGAATAATGAGCGAGGAAAAGTTAAACGAGAGTATTTTTTACCGAGAGGAAAATTACGCTGGCCTTCCCTGGTCGTAGTAAAGATGGTGCAAGAAGGACAAGCCGTTGCAGCAGTGAACTTGAGAGAGACAAAGGTAGATGAAGGAGAGAGAGAGAGAGAGAGAGAGAGGATGGGAAAAGGAGGGGAGAGAGAAGTGAACGAGAAATTCAGGGGTAGGAGATCTCGGGGTGGCACGAGGGGGTGTCTTCCATTCATTACCGCCGGTTACCCCTTAATGGAATCTTCGTGTCCTCATCTTTCCACTGTCCTTCCTCAGCGCCACGCTGCGCCGCGGTAATTTCTTTTTGCGAACAAGAAGTCGTTTGTACACTCGGCAGAGCGAGATGCCTGCCGCCATTCAGAAACAACATCACCGACTTGTACGCGCGTTATCGCAAGCTCGCATTTATTCCACTTTCTTTCTTGATTCGCTGTCATTTCTCGATGTTACATGAGCTTCATTCCTTAAAAAAAAAAAAAAAACAATGTCGAGATATTGCAACAAATAAATCATCATGATAAAGTGCAAAGCTTTGTGGATATTAATGAAAATAATAATTGACTCACACAAAACGCCCCAATTATTTTTCAGTAACAAGACCTTCAAGAGAGTCGCCGTAAAAAAAAAAAAATAAGCATATGAAATTCTAGACCTATTCTGTACATAGTTTGAAATACTACGCTCCATCCGACATCCATTAATCACGGTTAGTCCCGTCGTACTATTTGTCTATACATCAGTATGCTATACGCAATTAAGAAGAATGTCGTTTGCCGACAACAGAAATTTAACCGACGTGAATAATGAGAAAAACGTAACGTACGTACGACGAACTCTGAGAGCGCGCGCACGAACTCTCTCTCTCATATTCCGCGCCTTTCGACGTCTGGGGATATCAAATTATTCTGCATAAAGGATGACACAGGTCGATGGTAATAAACTGACTCGAGAAATAATGGCATAACGAGCGTAAAGTGGGGTCCGCTCGTGCAGCCGGCGGCCAGATAGAAGCGGAAGGGGTTGAAGAACCAGGTAGGCCCATTATCCCCGGCGTGTCCGTGTACACAACAGGGTGTCTATAAATGTTTCAGGGACTTTCGTTTCTCTCGCGCCGGTAATTTATTCAGAAAGTCAGTCGCCACCTGAGTAACGTGAGAACACTCGAGAGAGAGAGAGAGAAAGAGTTATCGATCGCGCTTCTCCACTTTTTTATTTCCCTTTTTTCCGCTCCATGTTAACCGTTTACTTCTTTACTCGATTGATTCGTGCCGTGCTTAATTACATTCGGCTCTTCGACAATGTGATGGAACGTTGTTGCCAGGTCGATAACCTTTGAACGACCGGTTGGGATCTCTTTATAAACAGGTTTATGTAGCTGCGATAATCGAAAGTTCTCATTCGCGTTAAGTACTTAATAAATAAAATATCTACTCGGATTCTCATTGCACACATTGATTTGCTAAATTTATCTAGAAAATATAGAAATACGTGTGTGCTGACAAGTAATTGAGAAAAACGTAAACTAATACTCAACGAGAACAATATCAAAATTTTTAAAATGAGCGAATTGTCGCACCGTCACACTTATGAAATCTGACGTTCCATTACGTAAATTGCAATTCCCTTTTTCCTCTTACTTTCTAAGGATAAAAGTAAGGATAAAGTGATATTCAAAACTTTGAATATCACATGCGCGACTAACGTTCTTCAGGAATTTCTCAACTTGAAGTATATAAGAAGATTAGGTTTCTTTGGATGGATAGGTTGCCTGGTGTCCGCGAGATAGGGACATGGGAAAGCACTCCTCCTTTTCGTATGTAGATTTCATTGGAATGCCCGAGGGACGCGAGGGGATCTCGACAGCAAAGGGAGCGAAAGGGTTGAGGGAGAAAGGTTGGATAAGGTTTAAGATATATGCGTGGGAAGATAGCCGTCTCAAATGCTCTCCGTTGCGCGCGAGTCATGCCACGTGTCTCTTCCGGGTTTAATTTAAATTGGAGTTTTTGCTCCGTGCTCCCGTTTTGTGCTCTGCTTGAAAAGATCCCTCATCTGAAAAATCTTTACCGAACGAGCTCTCTAAGAAATGTCGTCAAAGTGAAAAATCTTTGACGTTGCAAGGTATTAATGAATGTAATTTTTGTAAAATATAACTTCTCAACGGCACGCGGTATAGAAATATTTTCTACGTATTAAAACGGTGAAAGAAATCTGTGATTCGTATTAAAAATTATTTTATAGTGACATATTTTTATACACGTATTCTCGAACATTTATGCGATAGATCAATGAGTCAATTGTACGTATAGTAAACCCGAAGTGTGCGGCAAGCAGATGTAGATTGACAAACAAGATCGCCGTTTCGTTCTACGACTGTTTGACGATTATATATTTGCGAAAGGTCCTTTTTTACGCGCGAGGTAAATGTCCTGAGACAAAAATACACAAGAGTTCGATGCAACCCTTCCTCTTCCAGAACAAATTTGCCCGAATATTCAAAGATCAATAAGAAATAACATTGAAAATGGCGGCGAGAAATCTGAAGACAAAGTAATTATTTCTCGATAATTATTTTATTTTTTAGTTCGCGATTTTACTGTAATTTGCTTTCTGATAATTCGTGTAATTCAATTTACGGTATTATGCGACTCTTGCGTTTAATAAAATTAGTTTTAATTCTACTAAAATTTCGTTAAAATTTTAAATTATCAGGTCAAACGCGCAATGTTTTTGTTTGAATAATCAAACTGAGATGTGCGGAATTGATCCAAATGTTAAATTTTTGCACATTAGACGTGTAATGTCAAAGTTGGAGTTTACGAATCGGATCAGACCCAAAGCGATACATAGTTGTATTTCCTCTACAAGGGAAGTTTCCTGTATCTAACTTCTCCCCTGTTGTGTATCTATTGGATACGAGTGGCGAAGACTCCACTTCGCAGTAGTTTATGTCATCGCACTCTCAAGTCAATTACGTACATGTGTACATACGATATTACGTGAAGAAAGAGTTAGATTATATTTTGTTATTTTGTGAAATTGAAACATTTCAAACTACAAAACTAATTCACACATACACACACACACACACACACACACACACACACACACAAAGATAAATCATTGAAAGAAAATTAAACGCGCGGAACGCAGAAAATTGGTTTCGACTTGGTTCGATTTATCTCGACCTTATTTAAAGAGATTGTCGGAGAAGAGTCATTATCCTGGGGGAAATTTCGCTTTTGTCTAGCCTCTCCGTGTTGGCTCACGTTCGATAAATTGTCGGTGGTGTAACGTAATAGCAAAGGATTAGTGACCGCCCCCCCTTCTCATCCGTGCTCAGCATCTCGTAGGTCAGTCTTTAATAATCACTCATTTCTTCCGAACATCGGTTATTTAACCTCATCGGGAGGGAGTTAAAGCGGAATCCTCGACATAATTCAAGATTCATTAGGAGATACTTCACCATCGTAATAAATCACCGCATCGCAATTAAGTTACTAAATTTATATCCCAAGTAATTATCAAAATATATTTACATGCATATACGTGTGTAAAAAAAAAAAGAAAAATAGTATATAAATAAAATAAAAAGTAAAATATATTTTTTCTTAAGAGAAGACTACTTTGTCGCAATCAAATGCTCGATGAAATATATTTGATCGAAGTATACCGAGTCGAAAGATTAAAATACATGAAAATTCGTCATTAGGCTCGACGACGTAAAGCGTGCTAAAATTTGATCTCGCCGTCGCATGACCATCTTCCCTTGCAAGAACTAGTCAGGTTTGACAGAAGGGGCAAAAGAGTTCGTGCACTGCTGACTGCACAAGGCTCTTCTCATGATCCTCTCACAGGGACCGGAGGAAGACGCAAAAGAGTAGGAAAGAGAGAGAGAGAGAGAGAGAAAAAGATATAGGCGCCCTTGAGAGGTGAGTCCCGGAATCGGTCCTGTGTGCGGGCCAAGCGTGAAGAAAGAAAGAAGCCGGCGCAAGAGAAAAGGGAATGATGAAAAGAGCGATAGGAGATTGGAGAGGCGGCTGGCTGACTGGGTGGCTAGCCGGCATAGGTGGTGGTAGTAGTGGTGATAGTAGCTCGGAGGGAAAAAGAAGAGGAGAAAGAGGCGGAGGAGGTTGAGTGGCGGAGATGGAGGAGGGAGAGGAGGCGACCGTACTAAGAAAAGCCGACACACGGGGTGGCTGGGAGCAGTGCAGATCAATGCCAGCCAGCCAACCCGCCAGCCAGCCAGCCGACCCAACCCTTCCGAGTCTACTGCTCTTCAGTTCCCTAACCCTTTACCCCGTTTTTCCACCCCGACTTCGGCGGACTCACCCGGAGATAAAACACGAACGGCTCCACGAGCTACCCCTACACACCACCCCTGCCACCCGTGTCGCCCTCTCGTTTTCCTTCTCTCTCTTCCTGTGCACCTCACCCTCTTCCTGCTCACCGTTTCTGCCTCGCAGCCACTCTCTCGATTTATCTTTCCCTCTTTCGAAGCTCTCTTTCGTCTCTCTGGCGTACCTATAGTCACTAACACCGATGAAAAATAATAGCTGCGGCTATGCCGGGAAGAGAGAAACGAATATGCGCGAGGGAACGAGAAGAGGAGGAGGTGAGAGAGAAAGAGGGATGCATCGGCGTAAACGCACTCGAGACGGAATTGCTCTGCAGACTTTGCCTTCCCTTTGACGCTTCGAACGCCGTGCATTTCAACGAGCTGCCTTCCTCCCGATTTGTTCCGGGAAAATGATTTTTTTCGCCGGCAACAGCACAAACCTACCTATATATCTATCGCTACCGCCAAGTCACAGACAACTCTTTCCCTGCATCATTTAATAGAAAACATTTGATACAAACTAACTGTAATTCGTATAATCGAATCTCGATGCCGAGACAATTTCTCGATTTCTCATCTACATATATTGGTGTAACGAAATTAATAGAAAAGTTTTTTCACCTAATAATAATGAGATAAAAGGTTTCTAATGTATAAAACTGACAATTTTATAATTATTAATTCTTTCAAAAATGCAAAAATTTCTCTAATATAAATTTTTTATTTTGACTATAAAAATATTTAGAAAGTGTTTATTGACGTAATTGGTAAAACAGACCGATATATAAAGTTACGTTAATGCTGTGTCAGCACAGTTGCGTGAGAATAGTCTCAGCCCAGGACTAGCAATTTTTCAAAGAAAGCTTCTCTCACGACACCGTCAGCAAAGCTTATTGCGATCGTGGATCAATTTTCAATCTTTTCAGAGATTCTCCTGTTGCCAGGATCAGCAGTGCCGTTAGAAAAAGGCCGATACAGGGAGACAGAGAGAAAGATAGAAGGGAAGAGAGAGGGAAAGAGAGTTACCGGGGTAAAACGCCTCTTGCAATCTGCCAGGAGTTACTTTCATGTTACTACAGAGTGGCGGTGGCGCGGTCGCATATAAAACAAATTAATCTCGTTAGGGGTAGCGTCTGCCTTCGTCTTTCCGGCTTTCAGAAGCTTCCACCCCTTTCCTCTTCCATTACCTTTCTGCTTCTGGCTCTCTCTCTCTCTCTCTCTCTCTTGGCGGGCGAATCCACGAGCGACTTTGCTCCTCTTTTATCTTAATTCGTCGTCTAAATGAGAACGAAGTCGCGGTTATCGCGGTTTTAAGAAAAAGAGACTCCTTGAATTGGCGCGCCGGGTGCTTTATAAATCCTCTTGAGCGGCCAAGTGACTGGCTCTGCTGAGCGCGAGTGTTCTCGCGGCCCGACTCGCTCGTTTCTTGCTCGTTACTGTCGAAGAGTAAGTACTTCGGTCCCGGGTCGCGCGGCTCAAAAACTTGGCAAGACAAACCGATAGGCTACTTATTTATTTTTATTGACACAGCACTTTATCCCAAATCGGTGAAACGTTTTTCCATTTCCCTCCTTCCTTCCCTCCTTCGCCGTCAAACGAAACAGTTTCGACGGAATCAACAGTTTTCGTTCGCGCGCGATGCGAGATATTTATTTTTAATGAACGGGAGCTTATTATTCGTTTCTTCGCGTCGCATCGTGCGATTGTATAACTCAAGTATTTCATATATATATATTTTCGAGCGTCAAAATTTCTGTCATTTCTCTTTTTTTTTGACGTGCAACAAATTATGCTCGTTCAAATTCAATCGAGTAATTTTGAGAAAATCCAACAGCTCGCGCGCGCTTAAAACGTACTTAGTTTAACTTCACACAATGAATACAAAAACGTCTCTCCCTGACGAACGAACGGGGAGCTACACTCGCAATTTCCAATGCAACAATGCGAGAAGCGATCTCGCGCCAAAGATGATGAAAGAAACTTGAAAGATGCCAGGAACGGAAGTTTCAACTACGTTTCGCTATTTCCACCTCCTGACTCGGCAACGACGCGCAGGATAAGTTGCATGGAAATGAAAAATAGCAAACGAAATGAAAAACTTGGAAATACCAGGAGAAGCATCAGTAGATAGTAGATGTATACCCGAGTTTAAAGAGAGAGAAAGAGAAGGAGAGAAAAAAGAGGAAGAAAAAGAGAGAGAGAGACGTATGAAAGACACACACGATATCTAACAGCGTTATATGTGTGTGAGTGGTTATCGTGCCGGTGGTGCGCGGTATATATGTTTCGTAAGGGTGGCAAGACATTCAACGCGCATGCGCCTACATGGGCGTCAATACGAGCTGTATACACTACCCTTTCTCTGCCTTTGTCACACGTACGCGCAAACACATACGCGTGTACTTCTCTCACACGTTTGCACACGTGTATCCTGGGACGAGAAAGCATTTCGCTTTTGTAATGTTGGTAGAAGCGCGGGGGAGTTTTGATGCTTGAATAAATGCGGTATACCCTGGAGATATTTTGTCAAAATTGCGCATAGTTCTATATTTGTCGTTTCATTATTTCATGTGTACATTCTTATACACGTACACGTGAGCGCGCGCGCGCGCGCGTCGGATAAATTTACAAAATTAAAATATTATTTTCTACTTGTACATTCTTGCAAACTTGTTTATATAATAATATAATAACAATAACGCGCAAAAGGTGTGCCTTTTAAGTTCTACCCTCATTTAGATAATTAAACGCGCCGCATTTGTTGACAATCAAAGCGAGACGATAAACTTTATTACCTCCAGGCGCTGCTGTCAAAACACAAATAAAGTGGTTATAATTACATGTAATATAACAATTGGATGTGTCGTCAAAATATAAATGATATTACACGTCGATAATAATTAAATTCAATTAATATCTTTTTTGCTTTTCCAATATCATTCTTCCTCTTTATATTAATTCCATCTCTCTCTCTCTCTCTCTCTTCCCGGCAAATTAAAAAGCGGGGACGTAAATTCAGAGCTTCCATATCTTTCTCAACGTTAAATAATTTTGACTGTTAAATAATTTTGAAAAGTCGGGAAATTAAAATGTTAAATATTTATAAAAATTACCATTTATAGTAATAATAATTATATTATATATAATCGCGTATACAAATCTTCTCTCTCTATCTGTCTATCACAACAGAAAGGAGATTTCGGACACTAACGTTGTGACACCGTTCACATTTTCGCTCGAACCGCCGGAAACCGACCGTTCTCTCGTCCTCCCTCTTCCCCAAAAACCGACCAAGATATAACACCCTCGCTTTTCTTGGTGGGCCCTCCGAGGCGGCACACGGTAGAGCACAAACATATTAATGCCATAACCATCCAATCTAGTCGACGTACCATCGCCTTAAATATAAATGGGCGACGCGTACAGGCAGAGCGCCCCACTTTCGTATTCATGCGAAAGTTTCCTGGTCGCCTCGTTAACTTTACATAGGACTATATGGACGGTTTCAGATTCGGCTGTGCCGTGTGTACGTGCGCGTGCACGTACGCACGTACATACACGCGAGATTGTCACCAACAGCCGCACGTTATATAGCGTAGGTATGTTCGCCCGCGCGCTTTCTCTGTTCCTCTCTCTCTGTCTCTTTCTCTCACACACACTCACACACATCTAACAGTCGTCTCTAACTTCGGGAGTAATTCGAGCCATTGTGCTCGATGGAATTGTCGGAGTATCGGGAATCGCGCAGCAGGTAAAGCGATCCGCTTTTCTCTGCTATCGTAAATTTAGTTTTACGGATGATCGTGGCAAATACAAAGAGCGATCGACATTTCCGTACATCGTTCGCATTACAAGTTAGATTGTAAGCGATGCAAAAAGTGTAGTTGTAACGAGCGAAAAGTTGAATTTTACACGTGCGAAGAACAGGTTCTTTTTTTGCAACATGCGTAATCGCAAAGTTTGAGTCCAACGAAAGCGCAGTAAGGAGATCGAAATAAATAAATGAATAGGGTTGCGCTTAAATTTCGCAAAAAAACTTCCGACAAGCAATTATTGCTCCACCAGATGAACATCTTAAACACGTCCAGGTTTTTTTTGCACCAGCACCGCTGAACAAACGCACTTTAGATTGTACAACCCGGATGTTACAAACAAACCCTTCCCGCTGACCCTCGATTAGTTGCAGCGACCCTAAACGGCTAAGCGATCAGCATCACCTACCATTCGATGTTCGATGAATCGGAACCTTCGTTGCATCCGCGTGACATATGCTCGGCGAGCGTGAAAATGCTTCTATGCACTCGCAACCTTTAATCAAGTGTACGCATACACGTATATACGCGCACCCGTAATAACGCGTGTTGCGTACCGCCACACGTGTAATGTACAAGCACGTGTAATTGAAAACAATATTTTCGTACATAAATCAAACGCGACAAGGATTTCATATTAGATGGGCGTAACAAGAAATATAATAATTATGCTTTGTGTTACGAAGTAAAGCGAGCTAATTATCATTTTGTAAAACCACACTTTCAACGTAAATAGCAAAAGCGCAGGTCCCTCGGGACAGCCAGTTACAAAGTGAAAGCAGTTCCTTTTCTCAGAAAAAAATCTTAAAATCCGCCGGTCAAAATATTCAAAATTGTGTTTTCGTGAATTTTCTGGAAACGAGAAAAATGTGAAAAGTACTTTCCAAGAATTTAGACCAAAAAAAAAGTTGAAGATCATTATTCTAGTTCTAAGCACTTTTACATAACAATGTTATAACAATACATATATATTTTTATACGATTGTTTGTGAACGGAGAAAACGAGTATATGCGACGAGTACTTCCATACTCTTTTCGCGTCGTACTTTCCTCCCTTGTGTTACCATTGGTTTCTCTCGTCGACGAGAAAAGATCTTACCGGCCATGGAACAATGGACGAGATGTATTTTTATCCAGACATTAACATAAGCCGATTGTGACTTTTCTCCTCTATGTACGAAACCGCGTGAAGAGGTCGAAATGAAGAGATGGGGAGGGGGGGAATCGTCCGCCTGCCTGCCATTCGAAGGCGACACGCAGACAAAAAATGAAAGACGATTTTCATTGGCCGAAACAGTTGCGCTTTCTTCTCCGCGATTTGCAAGTTGTATTCGAAGTCGCGTTAAACATTCTAGAAAATTATGTTCTTTTGTTCATTTTAGCAATCGATAGCTTGTAATTTGGTTGGTTTTTTGCATGTTCGAATAGAACGTTTTCGGAATTGTTCTTTGACGGAGAGGAAAATACCGCGTTAAGTCGCGTCTGTTGCTCGCCACTTTGTGTGTGTGTGCGCGCGCTCAAACACTACTTTCTGAAATCTTTATCATCCAGCGTCTCTCCTCGCTCCGCCGAGAGGAAGCGAACGTATACGCGAAACAAAAATAGGAGCAAAAGGAGAACGGATGCGGCGGCGCTGCCAGGGAACTTTTTAAGCAAATTAATCAATATCAACGAGGACGGAAGTTTACGGCGGGACGAGAAGAAGAGAAAGAAAAAAAAAGAAAAAAAGGCAAAAGATTTCATCGGGGAGCATCCGGGCGGACCTCGCTAATTTCTTTAAAGTAGTTTGCCAATTTATTATTTTCCAATTTTCTGGGAACTTCTCTCTCCGCCGCGCGCACGTACGACGTTTAGAAGCCTCGCTCTGTTGTTGTTGTTTTGTTTCTCTCTCTTTGTCGTTCTTCGCGCTCGCCGCCGTCGTCGTCGTC
>QVNV01026962.1:0-22366 GCA_014825455.1 Pseudomyrmex pallidus | reverse complement strand
CTGATTAGTGTCACGATTGCACTGCTCGAAATTTTCGGGCACAGTGAACCATGTCCGACGGTTACTGTTATTTTTAAGTGGGTTAACAACGGCATTGGTACAGCTGCTCGTCAAGGCAGCCTTGTCCTTTAAACGCGTGAGAAATAATAACAAACCTCGTCTCTGAATCGAGACGTACACATAGCATCGAATCGAAATCAACGGACTGGTTCAAATTCTTTCTGAAAGAAAAAAAAAAAAAAAAAAAAAAAAAAAAAAAAACACGTTGACTCTATTTTTTTTTTTTTTTTTATTCAAGAGTTGCAAAAAACAAGCAAGAGAAATGAAATCGATTTAATTTAAAATTGTTTCACGAAGTCTCGATTGGTAAATCAACGTCTCGACAATTTGACAAATGACGTCGAGGAATCTATTGGATAATTCGCGTCGAGAAACGAGTCGCGCGATTTTGTGAATCACCGTGTCCGTTATTCGGAATTGAAATCGCTGAGAAAAGATCTGAAATATTGAGTTTTTCGAAAAATAGTGTTTTTTTAAGTGAAATTTAATAGCCGAAGATTCATGTAATTTAGCTTTTGTAAATGCTGTCGTGCATGTTCGATGATTTCAGTACTTGCGCAATGTCTCTCGCATAATGAGCTGTTTTCAATTAATGATTTTGTCTTCTTCGATGACGGAAACCCGCTATTGAACTCTTCGAACAACTCAATAGGAACATGAATTGCAGCAGGCGAGACGGAAACGTTTAGAGTAAATTATGCGAGATGTGAATTACATGGTACTTCCACGCACGACGATTAATGTCTTTTTTTTTTTTTTTTTTTTTTGTATATTTTATTTTGACTAACATACTTTTCACATAGAAGAAGAGAATTATGTCCTCAATAGCCGTGAAACAGGGTATCAGGGCAGATGCGAGTCAAAAAACTCAAAACGCACGTGTGCGTTATTTGTTGCCCTAATACTCTGTCTCATCTTCTCACAATCTTATCGATCAGCTGTGGTATCACCTATTTTACACACACATAGATTACAGTATCTATCGTGTTTCAACACATCGTTACATTACCGTACATATCCACAGGAAATATCTCAACACGTCTTCGTCTTAATTATCAGTTAACGATTCTCGGATCATTTTTGTCTTATTTATTTCCGCAACGAGAAAGTCGAAAGGAAATGTAGACCAAAGTTCGTTCTGTCGCTTTTTAACTATGTGCTACGTATGTGCGCCACGTAGTTTCATTTAAATTTCACGAAGCTTAGTAATTGGTCATTCATCGAATTGGACGCTACTAGTGGGTCAGTGGGATCAGTTTCGGCGAAAGTTGCAAACGCAATCCCGTCTACCGCGTGATAAATCACGTGTACTCTGCTGCACTTCCGGATATGTCCGCTTTTCGTCTTTCTTCTGTCCGCTTCTCTCTTTTTAATCTTTTTCCCGACATTGTCAAAGTGAAAAATGAAAAATCATTGAGTGTAACAGCCGTGCGAACAAACTCTTTGTTGGACGCGCGCGATCAAGAACTCGGCTTGTTAAGGCGAATCGGTTCTTACGTTCGAGCTTTCTAAAGCAGATATTATGAGACCGGGTTTCTAATATGTCGTCAATTTATTTCCCACCTTCTATATCGGGACGTTTGTGTGATATCAATTGCGCGTATTTTATTTTTAATAAAACTGTTTTGACTTTTCAGTCAGTCTCACACTTCGCAATCGCGAGGAATTTTATTTTCATCAAGAGAAGAACGTTGTGTGTAGGTTAACAATCTTTCTTCTCTAATTGTGTTCGCTTTTCCAGATTAATAATATGAAAATTGTTTTCGAATTTCTGTGTTGAGGCTGAAATTACGAGTTTTCGAAGCGGTGAATCGAGGCGCGAGCAGGCCGGCCAAGTGGAATACGCGGCTGACCGTTATCTGACCCACCACCGCGATACCAAACGAAAGAAAATATTCTTAAGAGCTCGTCGCGTGTGTGCAAATTTACGCAAGCTCAAATTACTCAAGTAAACACGACGAGCGTGTGGGCTGATAAAATGTCCAAGCGAAGACAACTCGAAGCAAAGACTTTTAACTCGATAAATACAAAAACTCTAATTCGATTGCGAGGGAGAGAGAAGATAAAAACTCTCAGTAATTACGAAAAATAGGATAACATACCGACGAGAAAAATATGTAGCGCGTTAATTAACGGGTAACTCATGACGTGCTATTCGTTGTTAACGGTCGCACAAATTGCGATTTCATTCTTCTAATTACTTGTAAATAATAGTTTTCGTCATATATACTAGAACGAGAAATTTGTTTCAAATTCCCGAGCTGGTTTTTTTTTTTTAGTTCGCTCGTTGGTTTGGATTTAAATGTGTCATATTTTGAATTACGAGTTACGGACAGGGAAGCCGCGAGAGAAACACTTCCTGCATCTTTTTCCGAATGTTAACGATCACGGATATACACGCTCGCGACCTTTCCCGCTCTGTACAATGTCTCGCCAAATGAAAGTCACTATCGCCACACGCATCGGAGCACGCAACACGCGCGCGTTTGATAGCCTCTCGGTAATTTCCTCTCTCGCGGCATTAACACG
Source organism: Pseudomyrmex pallidus (assembly GCA_014825455.1). NCBI lineage: Eukaryota > Metazoa > Arthropoda > Insecta > Hymenoptera > Formicidae > Pseudomyrmex > Pseudomyrmex pallidus. The sequence goes on along the minus strand of QVNV01026962.1, from coordinate 19,777 downwards.
ACAGAGCGCTACGTCTAATGACTTAGATGGGTTGTTTGGGGAAAGAAGTTAGATACACGTATACCGGTGGCATGAATGGCCACGCATGGTTAATTTACAACGCGTGAAATCATGGCTGACTGTGTGCCACATACGTGTGGTTGCTCGCCGGCGTTTCTTCTCCTTCTCGATCGGAGGATGAAAGTCGACGGAGAGTAACGAAGGAATTCGTTGAAGCAACATGCGGAATCCGGCAGTGTAGTATAAAGTGAAATACGCTTTTAAGATTTAAAAAAAAAAAAAAAATTAGCGAGTAAACGAAATTGCGAGTTCGCGTCGTACATAATGTGAGAGAATCGTACGTTTGTAACACAGAAATGAATGTATTTGTAAAATTGAAGAGAAAGTCGCGCGAAAACATAATTTCGGACGATTTTGTGGATATATATACGCGCAAGAATGATGTTGAAAATTGCAATATTTCGAGTTTTACTGGGCAGATGAACGTTGCGAAACAAGGAGTTTTCCGAAGAATTTCCTCGTAAAATTTATATTTAAAACTAAGAAGGTGTATCGCGCGAAATAATGTCGCTCGAAAAAATCTTAGAGCAGCTTATTCGCACTCGTCTTTGCGCAGCGGTAACTTTCCAAATCTAAATAAGTATCTGTACGATGACACCGTCCACTTTCGTTTGCTGCGAGCAGTCGTAATCGCGAAATTACGCGCGCGCAAAATTCATACGTCACGTATTTTGTTTCTTACACGGGAGCCATTTCTCGCGAAGATACGAAAGATCACGCGGATGACATGATCCACTTTAATCATCAGCGTTTTTCGTATAATTTTTTCTTTACAAAGTTCTCAGTTTCCTCAGTTTCTAAAAAATATAGATACACGCGATTTTCCTCTTCTTCGATAGTTTCCTCACTTTCCGGATCAGCGAGCGATATTTAGGAATCCCACTTTCGTCGGCGGTAGTTAAGATCATTGCCGCGGCGTAATTTCCTCTTTCCCGTGTAATCTCATCCGTGGAAAAGTCGAGGAAGTGGTCGCTTTGTTATTCCCGCGATCATCTTCTTTTTTTTTTTTACTCTTGTCGAATAAAGGCGCTCGAACGATCCACTTTCATCGTTTCAATAATAACGAAAATTATTATCAGAAAGTTTTACGCGATGATTTCTTGTTATTCTTTTTTTCTTTTTAATCTCGAAAACTGTCTTTCATTTCTATTTTCGCGCGCACATTATCATTACCACCACGACAATGATCGTCTGTTGTAAATTATATATACTTCGAACGTTTTATCAAATGGTTTTACAAACATGCTAATTAATCCTTATCACGCAACCGCGTAACGAGAAAAATCGCGCGATAACCTCTCCTTGTTATTTGCTGATACCGTATAATTTTTTGGTCGTCGTTCGAGTCAAACGGACAACGCGTCTCTAACGTTTCGCTAATCTGAGAGATATATAATTTTGCCAAAAATGTTTACTTTCATCAGCGCGGTCTTTATCTCTCTTTTCCTCTTTCTTCGGGCAAGAGATACAGAAATTTCTTCGCACGACACGCGACGACACGAAAAATTGTGCTTTCTTTCCGCCTGAGGAAATACACGCCGTTTAACAAGATGCATCACGCGACGAAGCGAACTTATCTAACGTATATCCTGGGTAGGTTTCACTGATTTATTTTAGGAAAGCGATCTACATCTTGCAGAAAATCCGATCGGATGATCGAACAGAGAAAAGAAGATTTTGAGGCAAAGTAACGATTATGTAATTAAGATACTGGTATCTTCGCTCGATTAATATTTCCATCGTGCGATCGAAAAGAATAATCAATGTTTTCTCTTGGCACATATTTTCACCCCTCGGTCTATAATCGATATGCTTTTTATGTAGCATCGAGATGCTAAAAAGATTTCTCTGTCTCTGTGAGAGAAATTTCTGTGTGCGGAACTCGAGAAGAAAAGAAGAGAAATGATTCTCCTCGTGCGGAAAAGAATGACACACAGAGAGAGAGAGACGAAGGCGAACGGAGAGACATCGTCGAGAAATTACGCTCCCGGCTAGAAAACGCGCGCGAAAAAGAATCGCTTTAATAATAATACAGTATATTTCACGGATCGATTCATCGTTGATCATCGGCTGCTGTGTAATTCATTCCGTGCCCGTTTTGCTGAGACTTCAATTGACGACAGATGTAACGCGTCGCGTTTCACGAACGACTTTATCACGGACGAACAGCTGATCGATAGCGTACGATGATAATGAGATGCACACACGAGATATTGCAGCAGAACGTAACGTTTCCTTGATGCAAATTCGACCGTGTCAATTTTATGTTTGTTTTTATAGAAACAAAAAACAAACGTTTCAATAAAGATTTTATGCAAGATAGGTTCATTAGAAATTTATATTTATTTATCGAATTACGTAATAGAGAATTTTTAACGAATTTATGAAGAAACTTAATCGCGCGACTGGAAAAAGTTAAATATCTCATTTATTGTCTGTCGAAAGATCGAATATTCGGAGGAGAATATGTTACACGACATAGATGTCTGTCGCAATGCTGTTTACAAACTCAAGTAAACTCCAAGTTTAATATCTTTAGTTTTCGACGAAGTGATTTTGAGAGCGAAGAAAAAGAACGTTACGACTTTTCTGAGAGAAGTCGTATAGCGAGAGAAACGGATGCAGCGTGTACCACACCTGGTCGATACAAAAGTGACGTTACACAGTTGTCTCCTCTCTCTCATCTCAGAACTTTCCCTTAATTTTAAAGACATCCGCTGGATAAAATGTATAATCGTTGAGTCATCACGAACGATTCGCCGCGACTTCTCGCGTGCGATAAAAATTCGTCGAATTCTTGACATTGTGGCAGTAAGTAAGTTTCATAAATTTATTAATTTGATTGCGTTTTGCAACTGAGAAGAGTCTTTTTGTCTCGGCAAAGTTGTCTTTATGTAACTTGCATCGATCCATTGAACTTTCGATCGGTTCATTGTTGTGTCAATTCTTGTTAAAGGCATTAAATTCGATCGCACGGTAACGGGATCACTTCCGCATTAGACACAAAAGGGACTGCAGCTGACAAGCAGCGAACAATGGAATCTCACCGTTAACCTTGGTCGATGAAATTCATTCCACTTCTTTTTTCAAGTAACACAGGCTTGATCAATGAACGTTGTATCATTGAGTCGATTCATTTCGCTTTACGCGCTACTGCGTTTTCAAAATCGTGTAAAGCAAAACTTTTGCTAACACACCAGCGTTTCTTTTCACGTTCACACCTACTTGATAGCTCTGTGGCTTCAATGAAGCAAAAGATTATACAAATCATAAATCTAGTAGTAGATAAATTATTTCCTATATCGATCATCATCAGAAAGCAAGATCTTTATTCAAGTGGCAAAAGTGTAAAAATTATTGACATAACACACACTGTCTCTTTATCTCTCTCTCTCTCCGCCAATCCTTTCACTTTTCTATCATATTCTATTCTGTATTTTTGTCTTATATATAAAGCGCGTTCTCTCGCGAAGATAACCCTTTCACCCGACTTGTCAATATCATGTTTCCTCAGTATGCAACATTATTGTTCACGCGCGTTATTGTTAGTCCAAAAAAATCATCGCGTTTATCTCGATTGGTTTCATACCAACAACTTTGTAATTAGCGAGTTTGCCCGTCATGTATCTTATAATCTGCGATTGTCTTCCACTGTTAGAGATATTTCTAAGTTATATATGTATGTGTAATCGCGAAATATCCGAACGGGAAATTACTCAATATATTTATTGCCTCACGATTGCTTTTTGCTTTTTTTTTCTAGTTCTTTTCTAATTTTTACTTTTATTTTTTTGTTTTTTGGTTTGAAACCATTTATCACAAGCGACTTAATACAAGATACTTTCATAATTATAATAACAGCCTATGAGACACATTAATGAGCGGATGTCTCGATAATATCAATTCTAATTTTAGCAAATCGCTCACTTTTCTCGATATCTTATTTTCTCGCGACGGCCTCTTTACCCATGGGCATTCCTATGCGTACAACAATCTGTATTTTGTGATCCGAGGATCTGAGAAAGACACGTGCTCAGAAAACCACACAAGCTGTTTATTTACGCGAAGGATGCGAACTTGACGAGCGAACGGAGATCCGAGAAGAGAGAGAGATACGCGGTTAAGGTCTCCTAGATGACGACGAACGCGTTCATTATTTCACTTGAACATGTGCGACCTGAATATAAAATTATATTTGAACGAGTGGAGTGTCGTTTTTCCTGCCTCGCGTACATTCTCGCGTCTTTTACAAGTGTCTAACGAGATTCAACGGCGTTTTCATCACATCGTCATTTGACAGACGTTCAATCAGCGGGCATATATATATATGTGTTTCACTTTGGAAAGTAAGATCCGGAGAGACATCTGACCTATATAAATATCAGAATAATTCAAAAGTTGTTTCACACGCGTGTGTGAAAATACACGCCGTGCGTATTATATTTAATTACATACGATAAACGATACGAACAAAGATGGACCGCGTCGTGTTGTGGCGACCGACAATTCGGAATTTTCTACTCTCGAACGACTTGAGAAAGTGTCGAATTCCAATAAAATCGGTATTCCTCGCGGGTGCAACAAGTCAGATGTGTCTTGTTGAAGTTTTTACGATTATCCTTCGCGAATAATGCGAACGGCGCTTCGCATCTTAACGCGCGCGCGTGGGTAAATACTCTAAAAACAAAACAAAACAAAAATAAACAAATTGACTCAAACCAGCGTGATTTAAGAGAATCTTTTTTTCGTTGCGTGACATCGAGCAAACTCGATTCGACGATTCGTTCATGGCCAATAGGTCCGATCGTTTCTCGTGTCCGCGCGGCCTACTTTGAACACCTCGCTCTCTCCCAACGTGACGTCACCGAAGTGCCATCGCCACTTCAAACGAGATCCTCGGAATCGCTCTGAACATTTACCCGGAAATCGAGCAATTTCGAGTTATAATCGAGATTTGAACGGATTTCAATCCTATTTCACTTGCGAAATTTATATTTATCTTAATTTATCGATCCACGAATTTTATCTAATTATAAAATATACACATATGATGCACTTGTGACGAGCATGTACATATGCGGGTCGCGTTGCATCGAAAGTATTAACGCAGCTAATTTTATCGGTCGGTTACGTAAAACTTTCGATCGATTTTTCCAAAGTGACATATTGCGACTTTGCGCGTTTGCAAAAGAAAGTTATTTCGCAAATATGTGTAAGGCGATTCTTGCGTCAATGGTAATCTAATAACGTATGCGATACAGATGGTTGAACGGTGGTGTTACTCGATATTGTGATAACTACACACACGAGTGTGAGCAAAATTTTTTTAAACAGACTGCTGTCACACTATCGCAATTGTGGAGATGTCATTCGTTCAAGTGTTGTAATTAAGGTCTAGCAATATTAATTTAATTGTCCGGGTCAAATTAGCTACATTAAATGTTCGAAGATGTAATTACTTCTACGACCAATGAAAATATGCAACGAGTGTGACAGCGAGATGTATGTTCATCGAAATTAACAATTTCTAAATGTTAAAAAAGTTTTCCAATTATTGCAAAGCGTTAATTAATTGCATGCGGCGTAACGTACATGTGAGAAAATACGAGGTTTCTTGCAAGGAAGAGAAAGAGAAAAGTCTAAAGATAAGTTTCTTCAGTACGCGGTATTGCGTCTACGCGATACAAACTCTGATCATCAGATAAAACTTCCTGTGAGTTGATATTCTCCTGAATTTCTTCGCTTTAAATTCCTACTTTATATACGGACACAACACTCGATTATATTGATTCTTTCTCACATAAAAGTGGGCCAATTTTCGATGATAGTATCCCGCCACGAATATCTCGACAGGATTGACGGATTTGTTTCTTTTAACGAATGTTAAATTGTATGGTAAAGAGTATTATTGTTTTTTAAAGTGGCGAAGAACGTCCGAAGAGAAGTTTCTTTCATATTCCTGACTTAACCAACAAGAATGTCGTGGGTGCGCGTGAAAGAATAGCGAAATTATTCCCACACGTGTTACACGTGCCGATGGGTATCAACACAGTCTTTTCCGAGACTGCATTCGCACGTATCGCGAAACGTGCGAACGTGTCAGTCAAAGCTGGTGTAATATGAAGAATAGAGTCGCGCGCACTCACACACACACACACTACAAAAAGATACATGATAATTATTACAGTTATGTAAAGCCTGTGTGAATCGCGCACGTGAATAAATATATAATTCGCTCGATCTCTGTTTACTTCCGTCAATTATTGTCTTTACTTTGTTTTTAATCGCGAAAAAGAGATTAGAATTCTCTATTTTGGATTTAAAAAATGGATCTCGACTTTAGATTTGCGGTCTTTGCCGATAGAGTGAATTGATTGATTATGCGTATCTCGATTGTCTTATCAACATTTATGCGCATCATCGGTTTGTTTTTTAACTGATAATCCGTTTCCGATAAACAATTGAGGAATTGACTTTTTTCGATACGCGGAAGAGAATGGAACTGTAGTAAAGATTTCAAGTGATATCCTTTTGTCTCGTGATAGCGTTCTCTGTCAGCACTACACGTACTCTTTCACCAGCGGGTGCATAACGCAAATATGCCGACGTTATTGTGTCACTAACATGTTCAATATCACGTTATCTTATTATCCATTTGCTGTAATTGCATCGGCGTAATAGAACAAATAAACGAGCAAACAAAATTAATCTGACGTTCGCGTCGTGCGTGTGCGTGCATCGACGCAAACCGTGCGAACAATATCCATCGAAGTCACGGTTCAAAAACGCAGAACGTAACTAGACACAGCGCGTGCACATCCGGCGCGCGTTTGCTCTATTCTCTCGTCAATTAACCCTTAGACGGAGCAATGAGAATAAGAGAGAAAAAAAGTGCTTGGACTTTTAGTAGACTCCATTGTTACTTGTTTCACGTGTTATAATCAATTTGCATTATTATTATTGTTTACTGATCTCTTTCCTTCCTATCCAATCGTTACATACATTGTTCGAGATCGCGCGCGAGTTCAACAAGGACATCGCGGAAAGACTTAACGCTTATATTTGATTTATTTTCATTCTCATTTAACACACATTTGTGCAATTAGTATAAATCAGAGACAGATGAGTCTTATTCGAATAACTTCTCAAATATATGTAAATGTGCTTACAATTAGTATATTCTAATCTGTTACGTGTTATTACGCGCACACAGATGGTATATATTTTAAGATACATACATGCATAATTAATTGAGTGACGTTGAAATCGCGCGCTACGAACATCAGTAAACACTGAGAAATCTCATTGCCATGAGTTCAATGACGTTTGGTCTATATTTTATTAAAGTTCAAATAAAAGTTACTCACAAATTTCGTATTGCGGCCGAAGCGCGTGCGCTGAGATACAAATCGCGCGGCAACTCGCGCTAAATCCACGAGATGATTTTTTGCACAACTCTCAGCGTTGACAGTTAATCCCGCAATTTATATCACAGACTCCACGTGGACTGTTCGTGTCTTGTCACGTTTTCCGTATCATAAATGAGATTCCTTGTTCCTTCACGCGTACGAGACACACGCACGTACGAAGTTAGTCTGCCGTCGTTTGTGTGTCATTTACGGTTTACTCATACGCACAAACTAAATCTCTCCTCCGCCGATGGTCGCCGACTGCACGGCGTACACTGAGCTAAATAAGCGATGCTGCGTGCATGCTATCTCGTGCGCGATTCCCACCGCGTGAACTCGACGATCGGCCGGTATGATTTCCGACTGGCCAATCAGCGAAGCACGCGGCAAAAGTTGAAAGATAATACCGTATATGGTTCTTTAAAGGATAATGAGCAGTTTTCTTTCCTTTGAAAATTGTGCGAGTAATAATTCTTCTGAGAGAAGAGTTGATAATAAACTCGACTTGAAAGAGACCGGCTCGAAAAAATCGATTTGACCTCGGAATTGATCTCGGAATCTCCCATTCGCAGACCTCGCACTAAGGTCGCGAGACTACCGGGCCGGTTACACATTATTCTTTAGTATAAATCATATTAAACGATTACTGTGTGTATTTTTAAAGTTTTCTGAGTTTGTAAATGAAAAAGATAAAAAGCACATTGCATGTTTTTTATATTAATGATTTATACAGATAATACTAGATATGTGTGGCGCGACGAAACATCGTTTGTAGATATTCCAGATATCTATTTTATCATTCCTTTTTTATTCTTCTACAATCTTCATTTAGGCTTATTATGTATCAAACAATTATTATAATATCTGACTGATAAAGGCAACAAAAGTGCTGTAATTCTTCATTATATCGGGAATATTGTGAGTAGGAAAAGTAGGAATCTATAGTTATACAGTTACAGAGCCAAGAGAAAAAGATCGCACAATAGAAGATCACCTGTTCTTTCTTCTCACGGTAAGATCTCTAAAGCTGCACTTCAGGTACATATACTCATATTTTAAATTTTAAATGTCCTAACTCGGAGAAATGTTATCATTTCGCTAGCTTGGTTTTGTCTTATCCTTCATACAACGTTGATTATCAAAAGGAGAGAATCAGATCTTGCAATTTAGAAAAGTTTTTGTGAAAAAGTTTAATACTATGAATACTTGGTCTAGTACTTTTTGTTAGAAACTAATAAAGAGATGGCACACGTGCATAAGCAAGCGTGATGTAAGTAGTGTGTCAATCAACGACAAACAAAGGTAGTAAAAATGACAGTAAAATAGCACACTATAAGCTAGAATAAAAAGCTGTGGGAATGACAGTTGCAATTTAAAGTAAGAGAAAGTTTATGTATCGGACTTTCGGCATTGTGTTCAGTACCTTTGACAGAGATATTGGTACACATATGTTACGTGTCTCGACGACATCCAGAAACTTGAAGTCTTTCTACGTGGTTCCAAAATCTTTGTCATTAGTTTTACTAAACGTAAGCACATCACAAACAAAATTATTCTGATTTTTTATATGTATATGTGTCTTTTCTTTCTCTTTCTAATTATTAATTGTTTTTCATATAGGTGCAAACCAAATAAAAATGGACCTGGACAAATATTCTTGACTTTTCAGGTGGAAAACTTCTTCATATATTGAAATATGTAGACAGGAAAATTTTGAAGAATCTCAAATTGTGGGTTATTTTTATTTACGTGTAGCAATTACAAATATCTGAAACGATGCATAGATAGCGTCAGCAGTACGACATTGCTGTTGTTGACAAGCTTTATCTTTTAGAACAACAAACAAATGAGCAATACGTGGTGATTTGGGGCCTCGATTCAGTTCGCACTTCAGTCGATAAATTCGACTGAAGGACCAGCTCGAATCCAACCGGAAAAATGACACGGTGGATTCAAACTCGGGACCTCCCACTCGCACTCAGGCCACGAGACCACTGGTCTTATATTCCATTACTATTTTATGTCAAATATTAGTAAATATGTAAGTGGATGTAATAATTTGAAGACATTATTTATTTAGGTAGGTCGTAATTGTAGAAAACAAAAAACACTAGAAAAAAAACAATATTTTAAATGGTTATGATCTTATTTCTTTTCAGACATTATTCGCATGTTACTAAAACGGATATCAATCTTTTGGCTTCGACAGTACCAAATTTGACAAAGTTGGATATAATTAATTGTTCTGTAACTATTGAGGATGTTGAACATTTTAATTCGCTAAAACCTAATGTTGAAGTTGTCTCATCATTTGGAACTGCCTAGAAGAAACGAAAATTAGAGCGTTTTCTGGGTTGTATTTGAATATTTCTAGATGAGTATGAAGTCAACGTGACGTAGATTATAACGCTAGAAACACGAGGATCGATAAAGATATTTTAATATGAGAACTTACAAACTTATATTTTTAAGATGAGAGACAATAGTAACAGAAATACAAAGAACAAAATAATTTATACAGATTTTTATAGAACTTATAAAAGATAATCAAAATTTGATTATCTCCTCGTTGATTTTAAACGATTGATATTTTTCGTGACATATGGCCAACAGAAACACAATCACAAAAATGCCTGATATTATAGTTAAGATTATTTTAATGTTAATTATGTTATGATTCTGTAGCGCGGACTGATTTATTGATTACTGTGATAAACTGTGATAAACTTACAATAAATTTAAGATTTGTCCGTGAATAAAAGATTGAACTTGAATTGTTACTTGACATATTATTTATTGTATGTTTTGAACTTTTACTGTTTTTTATTTTGTGTGTGTTATGAATAGAAAGAGGTATATTTTACTTAAAAAGAATTAAAATTTGTGGACATAGCATTTTATACACTCGATTAATTCGTGGAACATAGTTACAAAACGTCTATATCGCGGCGTTCGAGAACGAGAACATATAAAACGTGCTCATGGCCGTTCTCAGGCTTTTCTCTGCTTTTATTAATTCGACTTTTATTACTTTTGTATTCTATTATCTATTGACCTATATAAAAAAGCTAATTCTGTTTCTTCTTAATAAGTAAATACGCGAGATATTTAATCAAACCGGCAATTCACGAGTCACGAATGTGTATCGTTGTAAATTGTGGCAAAAGAAAAAAAAATTGGAGTGTTTGTGTTGTTTATTAGATGTACTTATATTTTAACGGCTGTCACGTCTCGCATATGATATCGTGAAGATGTATATTTTACGTCTTACGAGTACGTAATTGATAGTTCGATCATCTCGTGCCATATCACGCGATTTTATGTTAAAATATTCGTTGACTGACGTTCAATGATGCTTTATTGACGCTGAACGGGGTTTTTTTTTTTTTTTTTACCCCCGGGTTATAGTTTTATTTGTCGTTAGGATTTGAAATCCCATATATTACGCAATGATTTTGTTTGTTTTGCTCGCGATATGATTTTTACACAGAACAACGACATATGTTTTGCAAGAAGAAAAAACCAATCTCCAAAAACTATTGTTGATAATGCGTATAAAACGCAAGAGCAGCTACTTGTTATTATTAGGATGTGATTTGTCTCCCACGATGCGTAATATCGCATTGATGTTTACGTACTACATCATCGCGAGATCAATTACTCGAGTACGTCACTGCCTCATTGAATTCAAAGCTGTCTGATGTACAGCCTGATATACACACGCGATGATGATGAATAGCGCGGTGTCAGTTTCATAGAATTTATATGCAAATAAACTATATATTAGATTATGACACACACGCGTGATCTTCGTTAAAACCGGTATTAATCCATAATATAAAACATCCTCATGATGAAACTATACGGCACTCCTTACCAATCGTTCTGTATATCTTGCGTGATATTCGCGTCAAGGAGGCAACAAACAACTATGTAACTAAACAGCATTTTTAATATTCTTACACGACTGAATCAGAAACGACCATTTATATTATTACATGGTCGCGCGCGTTTATTTAAATAATTTCATTTAAATAATTGTTACAACATGTTACACACGGCGTGGAAACTAATACTCCCGCATGCGAACGTGATCACGCGGAAACGGAGATGCCGGTTTGCATAATGTCCTGTGGATATTATTATTTCGTTACGACCTCCACAAAACTGGTCACAAGGATAACAAGGTTGATAAGATTCACACGTACGTGTAAAAACATTCGAAATGATTTAATTGCTAATTGGCTGGCTGTTTTCACCGTAGCGCGAATTTTTTTTTTTTTACATGTGCGAAGTAACTGCTTTGAAGAAATCATCCGTTGTGCGGCCATAGAAATGCGATCGGTCGTCAAAAATTTACGAATGTATGCAAAACTCGGTGACAGTCGTCAAAGATTTTTTCCGATTCACAAAAATCTTGTGAGAACCACATCGCGATTAATTTTTGCGCGAGTAATTCTTTTTCTTTAATTTCATTAGACATTAAGAGTTGTCCTAAACAGACACGTGCGTGAAATGTGCTTTGCTGACGACACATTGAGCTTGCGGTAGTTCGCAAACTGCAAAATTGATTAGAGGAAATCTGACATTATGGCGATCTGTCATCGCGCATAATTAAGCCGTCACCGCGGCGTTTATAGACGGACGTTTGTTCACACCGCGCGTTGTGTCTAATTCAAAGCGCGAGAGAGAATTAATTGCACACGCGTATTCTCTCACAGTGTGTGTCGGATATAGACTATGATTATATGTATGAGACATCGCGAGAGGCAGCGCGTCTCATCTCGATTTCAAGTGTTATTATTCAAGTAATTAATTAATTCGCGTTCTGCGCGCGGTAATTCTAATCAATCCGTGCTATCAAAAACACCAGTAGCAAAGTGTGTGAGACAAAAAGAAAACAAAAATTAATTTATTTCGATGTAAATTGCGAGAAGAACTTTCGTACGCTCCCACGCAATTCCGATGTGGCGTCACAGTTCGTCACGTGACGCGTGTAGAAACACGTTTGATTTAATTAAATCAATCGCTAATACATCAGTGTTTATAGAGTTCGATTCTGGAAAACGGGCGCACGCGTGACAATGATTGATCGCGGCCTGTTCGCAGGGAAGGGATTAGACGCGGGTTTCATTCAGAAAACAACAATGACGTAAGAATGGCCGAGCACTATCATTCAGAAACAATTTTCTTGAATAATCGCCATAGAGACGTAACACCATCAAGCGAAAACGAACACTTCAATTGCGTTTTATTCTTTTTTTTTTTGCTTCAGCGATGCATCCTATACACGTGCATAGATCCGGCGTTTCGTTTCGCCGACATTCCCCGCGGCTGCAAGGAATTGTTCTCGCGAGAGTGCTGTGAGAAATTTCGTCTCCTCTTTTCGTGTTAGAGAAAAAAGACAACTTAGCCTTCTGCGCTTAGACATTCGTTTTTTTCAAGCAAGGTCGATGTCGCAACATCGCGTCTCGTGGTAAACGCACACACGCACACGCCTTGGAACTCTTTTTCTCGCACGAATTTTTAATTACACGCGGATATACCAAAACAAGACGAACAAGTTCTCAATGTAAAAAAAAAAAAAGACATATTTTTAGATACAAAATTTGCGGAATTACTTTTAAATTGTCTTGAGAAAAGAGATGTAATTATTATTCACGTGTAAAGGTTTTCTTTACATTCTGTTTCATATCGTTATTTGCTTTACACTTTCTCTTGCACGTGCGAAGGTAAAGTACATTCTATATTTGTATACACATGTACATTGTAATTTCGAGTAATTAATCATCTCCGGTCGTGTATTAATCGAAGCTTTTAGGGCCGCAGTTGTTGACTACATGTCGGTCGCGTATAGTAGTTATTGACGCAATCTTGCTCACCGGGAGTTTCGCTCGAAAAACATGCAAATAGCTGTATATATATATATAGTGCGAGGAGTACGTCGCGGTCAAGTACCGACAAAGAGAAGAACAAGAAGAGAAAGTACGATCGGGCGTTGAAGTCTCCGCAAGCGAGCTTCCGTAAATGTTTTTCCCTTTTTTCTGTGGTCACACACGCACAATGTTTACGAATTAAATATATTGTACAGATTAAAATTCAAGCGCCGACGCATTTGAATCTGTGTGTATTGCTACATGATGTTTCTCCGTCTAATGTAATCTCGTACAATTTATCATTATATACACACGTTACGTCATATCATGTGATCAGTCTAAAATTAGCGGCATTCCTTTCGTTTCTGGATCTCTCAATTAATTTATGATCAATTTTGTTTTTCGAGGAGAATCGCGTTTCGTAAGAATCGCAGTCGCGCGACATCAATGCTAAACCTTGCACGAATCTGCAGCTAAAAGACATATATTATATCATCTGATAAAAATAATTTATTTTCGAAAGTATTTTTTCGGTTTCATGTAAAATCTTCTCTTTCGCGAAGAAAGAATAAGAAGAAGGAGAATTTGTAAAACACAAATCGACTACGTGGATTTAACGACTGTTTGCAAAGCAAAACGCGCAAATCGTGGAGCAACGGAGCGCATTTCCTCCCCCATTTCCTAGAGCGATATAAGTGTCTAAGTTTATCGAGATGGTAACGCGAAGGTGGCACGCACGCGATCATGCGGCGTGAGTAAAAAAAACGAGGTGTTCTCTCAAAAGACCTATTTTACAAATTTCCAGAATCACGCAAATTCCACCTAATCACAAAAAAACGATCTGACGAGACAATAAAAATACGTGAGAGAACGAGTTTTTGAAATAAATAAATTTTTAAATACAAACGTATAGCAAAACGTGCGATCCCAATTTGCGCGCACATCACGTTCAAGTGAAATCGCAGATGATCCTCGCGCGCTCAAACTCGATTTAGAAATTAGAGAAGAAATATCTGGATTTCCAAATCAGACGCGAGAGGTGAAATTCTGCCGCGCGAACGCGGCTTTTACTTTCTATGGACCGCGATGCTCCTTTTTTTGTTATCTGTTAATTCTTATTGAGATTTCATTTCCTTTTTTTTTTTTTATCCGTGTGATATATTGTACAGCAGGTGCATTGTGATCTTCTTGAAGACGAGTAAGAGGCAATGCCAACTGGTTTCTCGTCGTCGATTGCGTAACTCTGATCGATTCGGGCGTCGCGTGAAAAGGTCATCACGTCGTCAGATTTTTGGCAGAAGAAGATTCTGTGTACGAGCATATCGCGCGGCCTCCTCCCCGTGGAATGAACCAAGCTCTCCCTTCTTTTTTCACCTTGTCCTTCCTTCTTGAGTCTGGATGGTATGTTTTTTCTCGTTTTCGTGTATATACACCAGTATGATCGCAGGGAAAGTGGGGTCCGGTAGTTTCGTATAAAAGCGCATTCGGCCACTGATGGCAATCACACTCGAAATCTCATCACGCTTTATTATATCCCGATCGACAAACTCGAGCCACTCGCACGACACAAAATGAAATTCCTCGTAAGTTCTTTACATTTTTTTTTTTTTTTTTTTTTTTGCAAATCCTGACCCATAAACAGATATTAACATTCACCTCTGATCAATATCTAACACCGAGACTTGTAGAAATTTACAACTGATCTTCCGCATCTCAGTATACTAACGAACGTTTGCCAATTAGTCGCTTCGAATTAATATCTTCTCGGATTTTCCCGTTTGCTTTGATCTTCCCCGGACTGTTGCAACACAGCTCGTTGAAGATCCAATTAACATCTGGCCGATTTATCGAGAAGAGAATATAAAAAAAAAAAATAATAACAGTAATAAAACAGATCGAACGCTCACAACTCGTAATGAGATTCGTGCTGGAAAACGGCGGCGGACCTTTAATTATTCGCTCATAACTGCATTATAACTCGCTTATCTGGAAGGATTATTTAACACCTCAGATGATATCTGATCTTTTTTCATGGATCCGCAACGAAACCTGTAATTTTTTTTGTAACACTGTGCGCGAAGTAGCAATTTTTTTTTCTTTTTTACCTCTTCTGCACGTTCCGGCCAATTACAAGACGGATTTTATATAATGCTGTTGACTCTCTCGAATAATCGTGCATGCGATATTTTTAACTGACCGTTGCGTTTGATAGTTAATTCATTGATTTGACAAAGCGACGCGATTAACGTTAATTCTTTCCGTATTATTCAGTAATTTGCAGAATAATCTGTTCTTTTTCACTTTGCAATTGTTATACTAATGTTCTAAAACTAGCAAGCTCTTTATTTACGCTTTAAAATAATATTTGTTATATCCAGTTGATAGCAAGTGAATATGTATTACGCGCGAGTGCATGGTCAGAGAATTGCGAGCGACCGACGCCGAAAACGCGTCCAAGGACGCTGAAGTAAGCGTCGTCGAAAAATGCAACGATCAGCATTGCACTTTTCGGACGATCAAAGGTCGCGCTTGATCGATTACAAGCGGCCAATAATATTTCATGCAACCCGATCATCTAGTGCGAATTTCTAAAATCGTGTAAACTATCGTTGCCGCCGGGAGACTCTGTCCGAAAGAACATCGCTCGCACCGAGCCGTCGCCTTACGTAAATTATCGCAACACGCGCGAAATGAAAGAGACAACCTTGTGCGGTTTTATTGAGAAATATATTTTTTTCTTCGACGCAATTTGTTCCCCGACGCTTTTGCAGCAATTTCTTATCTTCGCGCGATTTACGTATTTCTGTTTTTTAATTTTACATCTTTGTGTGAACCAAAATTACAAGTTTACGCAACGAACTGTTCGCTTCCAACCGTTACTGTTCTCCATATTTTTATCCATGTGCGATCTCTGCTCTCCAGATTGTATCCCTCGCTCTAGTCGCCATCGTTGCGGCCCAACAGCAACAGCCGATCGCCATCCTGAGGCAGTCGCAGGACTCCTCGCCCGAAGGATCTTACAGCTACGCCTATGAGACCGAGAACGGAATCGCCGCTTCCGAGTCGGGCTCGCCGCAGCCCCTGGGACCCAAGGGAGAACCCGCGGTGGTGGCGCAGGGCCAGTTCCAGTACACCGCTCCCGATGGAACTCCGATCGCCGTCAGCTACATCGCCAACGAGAACGGCTTCCAGCCGCAGGGCGCTCATCTGCCGGTCGCTCCACCGGTACCGGAACTGATCCAGAGAGCCGTCAACTACGTCCTGACCCATCCGCAACCCGAAAACCAACAATAAACGATCGACGACACTCGGGCCGCGTTCGGAAATCAGCGTTTAATAAGCGATGACCGGTGATTGTTACCTCGCAATAAGAGAATATTCTACAGATATTCTCTGTAGATTATGAAATCACACACAGGTTTGCCGAGCGCTGACTTTTGCCGAACGCAGTCAACAGATATTTCACGGACAAGACGCATATCTCTTGAAGCGTGTAGAAGACATATTATCTGTGTGTAGATTTACTTTTAATATAAATATTTCTTAAAAAAAAAAAACAAAAAAAAAAACAATTGTCACGAAGTGTGTAATATTCTACATCTGCTAACACTTTCGAGATAAATCGATACCACCTTTTGTTAAGAATGAAAAATCATAAATATACAAATTTTATACAAATGATACACACAGATCTTTAATTACTTACAATATATGTATCGATTGTAATATTGTATATATTTTTAAATGTATTTTTGTGTTTTATACGTGTGTCGCCGTAACACATGTCGGCTTGTTCGCATTCTTCGCAAATATTCACGGAATTTCTTATTTCCGCATCACACGTGGCTCAATTTCGCGAATTCTGTGAGGACGCGACAAGATACATATTCTACGACATCGTTTTTTTTTTTTCCTCGAAAGACCCTGGCATTTATTCTTGCGCAACGAACATATATAACCCACGTTATACAGAACCACGCCTGTTTAGCAATTTCACGTACACGACCTGCGGATGAGTTTCTATTTATGGAGGGGGAGAGACGAGTTGTGCGGATGCTGCGCGATCGGATACGACTTCCACTTGTAAGCCTTCTCTACACTTGAACAAACTGTTTTACGATGTTCCCTCAGAGAGTTGGTCGATTTATCAACGCACGCCGAGATGCTACGCGCATTGTGTGCGTACATCACAATGCGATTTCCTTGGAGACAGAAGGAACGCGGAAAGATTCGCGAGATGAAGGAAAAAATGTGGGCGGGAACGCGATAAATAATTAATATTAACGAGAAAGGAAATGACGATGATCATTATCGCCCGAAATTAGTATCAAGGTTGAAATATTCTGCGCTTCGCGAATTATCGTATAATTATGTATTCGTTGTTGTATTGTATACGCAGTTGCAGGTTTAAAGAGACTGCAGACGAGGAAGCGCGCTATATCGTAACGTTCGAAGAAAATAATTTGAAGAAAAATTAATTTAATGTGAAAAAGACGAAACGCGTTTATATTGCAATTTCTCTAATTAATTTATATAATTCTTTAATTAATTTTGATATTTGTAAAATTCTTGCGAAGCAATAGAGCATTGAGTTCTCTCTCTCTCTCTCTACTAATAAACTATTTTTATCATCTCTGATTGCGAAGGCAGCATAACCAATTATAACAGTTTCGTTCATACGTCCGTCGTTTATTGTCCCGGTAGCGTGAAGAGCGCAATCAGCGTTGATTAACGTCGATCCGATGTGATTAAGGTGTAATTTTCGCGCGCGACGTAATAAAATTCCCCGTAAATCCTCGACCGGCATCTTTTCAATCAACGAATGAAAGATATGTTCCTAGGCAAAATCTCACGACTATTACGATGTTCACCGTTCGTCAATAATCAGCGACTTTTCGCGCCCACTGACGCTCGTGTCGATGCAACATTGTATAGAAAACGATAAGACGAAAATATCTTGACACGATCTTTCTACGTTTGACGCGTCTTACACGATAGACGCGCAAATGTAGAAAATCATCACGTGTTGCGATGTCTCAATCATATTAATAATAATTTGTGCAGACGGAGATAAAGTTTATTGCCTGCATCGAAATTTATTTGACATCGAATATAAAACCGATCAACTGACGATGATGTATAAGTTCGCAGCTTGAGAAATAATTTTCGAACTTACTTTTCGTCGATGTAAATAAGGTGTAGCGATCTTCCGAGTCGCTAATTCACGTTACATTTACCAAACTTCCACAATTACAATTTTGTCATTGCGAAAGTACGTCAGTTATTACCGCGCATCTTCATTATTCCAACCTGACCTTACAGCCGAAAGCGCAAACGTATCATTACACAATCGAAGAGACCTATAAGAAAGAATTAATATACTTAACCGCGACCGATCGTGCCGAGAGGTCGCGTTACTATTGCAATTAGCTGACGCTCTCCTGGCGCGCGATGTGCTAATTAACAAATGTCGGTTGAGTTTTCTCGGTTTTGCGCGCGCGAGAAGAGGAGACGCGCGGAGCAGGATGATTTCTTTGAGAGATTCTCAAGCGGGGATTGGCAGTAATAAGCCTGGCACTCTCGGAGTGGAGAGGAATTCCCTCGCTCGTTCCCTCGCGCGCCGATAACCGCGCGTTTCTCTAATCGTTGAATCGCCCAGTGGGCGGTTCTGATAGAACATGATCGCGGGAATAGGTAAAGATACACGTCGCGGTGGGCGCAGATGTAACCGTACGCAATGCACACAGAAAGAGGAAAAACCGCGATGCGACTGAGAGAGAGAGAGAGGGGGGGAGAGATCACGATGAGAGAGCGGATACCGTTGAATTACTTTTGTAATCAGGGCGCGTAATCGGTAAAATTACTTTTGCTGTCACAGGCGACGGCTTCCATTAAAATCGATAAATTTTAATTAATTAAATTCTATTCCTGCAATGACTTCCCATCAATTCACATGTTTTGAGTCGAGTGGCATTTAATACGAGCGATACAAATCAACTTCTGATAAGTTGATTAATTAACTTATAATTTGCGAGTAAATATACTATGACTCTGCAGTGTGTCAAAAACTTTATATGTAGTCTTTTAAACTGAAATTTCAAGCTGAAGAACCACTTTTGTGCGCGAGACTAGTTAAGCAGAAGAAGATACGTTCGGATGGATGGATTAATTACAGCTTCGAATCCGTCAGTCGGATCGCATTGCAAAATCGCGAAGCAGATTTACATAAGCGTGCGCGCGTTATAATCACTATCGAGCGTAAAACTGCCGCGCCTTTGGTAAAAAAAAAAAAGAAAAAGAAGAAGTAACGAACCCGAAGCGATGCATCCACGTTAAACGTGGTTTATATTTCATAACAGCGAGCGGGATGTGCTGAGGGGAGATTCGCGATAGGCGAAACCCTCTTGCGGATGGAAAGAAGAGAGAGAGAGA
>QVNV01026961.1:0-14561 GCA_014825455.1 Pseudomyrmex pallidus | reverse complement strand
GAATGTTTCAATGTCTTCCGCATTCGTTCGCACACGTGTCAGTAACAATGCGCACGCGACGCAAAGACGCAACATCAAAGTGTCATTTGGAAAAAAAATAATGCAAATTGCCATAAATGTTTTAATACATCACGTACATGCTTTGCGCGTAATTCTAATTTTTAACAAAAAAAAAAGAAGAAATAGTATTCGCGTTATTGCGTCTCGCGCTCAAATTATCTGCCGGAATATACGAAGGTTCCAACACCTGTTACTATCATTGCTTCGTTTTAGTGCAAAAATTCCACGCAGCGAGGTGAATACCGCGTACTCTCCTCCTCCTCCCGTCCGCACTCGCCTTCGAGAACACATCCTGCGGAATCTCATAAATCGTAGA
This sequence comes from Pseudomyrmex pallidus, assembly GCA_014825455.1. NCBI lineage: Eukaryota > Metazoa > Arthropoda > Insecta > Hymenoptera > Formicidae > Pseudomyrmex > Pseudomyrmex pallidus. Next base: position 14,185 of record QVNV01026961.1, on the reverse strand, counting down.
CATTCTTCGCGCGCGCGTCCAGTCAGCGGAGCGGCATGTTCGCGGCAATTCAATTACAATACCAATCTCTCATAAGAACCCTCGGCCCTTCTAACGCAATCCCGCACGTCGGTTATCTGACGGCTACGTTCGGATAAGCGAGCGTATCGGAAACGCTCACGCACCTATCGCCGTCGTAAAACTTCAACGCGAGGGCTGCTGCCAACCCCCGCTGTTCAACGAATATATTACCCGCCCTCTCACATCTCTCAAATTATCGAGCACAGACGAGTATCTGTGAGATGTTCACAGACGGGGGGGGGGGATTGCTCGCCGGGTGAGCTTTCGGTCGTAAAGCTTTTACGATTAAGCCGCTGAGTATCGCGTAATTCATCCAAAACCATGCCGGTGTATTCTTCATCATTGCGCGCTACGTTTCTTCTATCAAATGATATCATCAAAGTACAAAACTTTTATATCGTCTTTATTTTTAGAGATTGAAGTTGACAGAAGCAATCAATAATATTCTCAATCCGATGATTAATATTCCGGCAACTAAAATTAAAACCTACATTTTTTTATTTATATAAAATATACGAAAATATGCAAACGCGTAGCAAAACTCAATCTCGTTGAAAAAAAAAAAAAATGTGCGCGATTCTTCTTAAATAATTTCGTCGGCACGGAACGTGTATCGCTTTAGCCGTCACGCCAGCTTGACGCTAGGGCGAGAGCAATAAAACAGCGAAACGCCATCATGAAAAGGAAAGCGAAATGAATGTACGTGGATGGAAGCGAATTTACGACGCCGCCGCGCCAGTATGTTTCGCATTTACCTCGAAATGACGAATGCAAAACTTGCTTTTCAGATCACGTCCCGAGGTGCCTACAAACACTAGTCGGCGATGTACGACGGCGGTCTCCGCGTCGTGACGTACTTTACGTAATACGTAAGATTCTTTAAGGCGGTCGCGTGACACACGTAATAATTCCGCGGGACGCGTATACGGAAGACTCGAGAAAGAGGCGACAGTTCGTAGAAAAAAAAAAAAAGAGGCCGAAGAAAACGTAGGAATAAAAACTCGGTGCGACATCATAATTGCTGCAGATATCATAGAAAATCGGCGTTTTCTAAACCGCGTATTTGCATAAAATCCATTTTGCCATCGAGAATGCTTGTTACTTTTCACACTTGATCATCTTTCGCAAGTACATCGATTGCTCAACGAATTTCGCAACAAAAATTTTTCACGAATAACTACGCGAAATTACTCAGTCCGATAATTTCCCTCGGACTTGTATTTCCCGAATTACGTTTTATCTCATGTTCATCCGCTGTTGGGTTCAGACAGGCAACGCAAACAACAATTTTTCAGCGAAATGTCAAAAACTTTCAGAATGCAACACACTTATCTTCCGTATTTACCAAGAACAAAATAGAGCACGAGAGGTGGAAAGATTAATAGTCTGATGCTGATAAAATCGTATCTGACAAAACTTATTTTAACGCGACAAAACGGCGGGGCGACGAGAAAGAGAGAGAGAGAGAGAGAGAGAGTTCGGTTCGATAACCGCCGTTTCGATGAAAATGTAACGAGAGCCGCTTCGACGTATCCTAAAAGCCTCCGCCGAAAGTTTCGTACGGTATTTGTAATGAAGGGGGTGGTGGATATAGTGATTTTGTGTAGCGGATGCCGTCGTCGTCATCCGGCGACTATACCTCCGAGGCATCTCTCCGTTTTCTCTCTGGAAACTCACTCTGTGTCCAGAAACTCGTGCTAGTCCATTCTTCCTGGGTGCCTTCAGCTCTAGCCTGACGTGCCACCTTCTTTACTCCCACTTCTCCCCTCTCGACGGAAACGTGAAACTTCAGCTTCGACTTCGTGGGATCGTAGACGAGTGTTCAGAAACTTTGGAAACACCGGGGCTCTGGCTTGCGCAATCATTGCTCAAGCCTGACCGGACGTCGTGCTGCGCCGTTCTTGAAAGTGTACTTGAAGAGAGAGAGAGAGAGAGAGAGAGAGAGAGAGAGCCGTGATACGAGATGGTAAATATTCCCACTGAACAAGACGCTGAAGTAATTTGTCACGTTGTCGGACGTGATCTCGAATACGGTCAAGCGGCTTTTTATCGTGACAAACTCCATAAAAGAAGAGTAACTATTTCGGGGGACAAAAAAAGCCGTTGAACAACTTTTTTTCACGTAGAGCATTTTACTTATGTACATCGCGCTCTTTAAAAAATAAAAAAAAACCCCAAAGTTTTAGCGGCAATTTTCAAATTAAAGCTGCAAATTTCGCTTGGCTGTCTGGTTTTCAGAAAATTTTCATAATTGCCTCTGTGTTTTAATGTGTTTCCGCGTTCACATCGCTCGCGTGTACGCAACGTGTTTGTTGTTGTATGTACGTTTCGAAATAAAGTCCGCAGCGTGTGTATAAAACTTGATAAATTCCGTCGAACGAATTCTTGTACGTACCTCTCCAAAAAAGCGGTTCGGCGCGCTTGAAACTTTTTTTTTGCGACAACTCGAGATTTTTTCTCTCTTCTTTTTCTCACACCACCGCCCGTTTCTCCCTTAATGACCCTAAAACATTTCTCGATTGTGGAAGTCGCCGCGGAACTTGGCGATTTGCCTTCCCGGAAGCGATATTTACTGTGTCGCAAATCTACCTCGCGATGCTCGGTATTGTTCTTTCCGGCTGTTAAACTCCGCGACGTCCACGAAAACGGCGACGGCGGCGGAACGAGGAAAGTTAGGCGCGCGCGCGCGGACGTCGGCTAAGTTTGCAACGTCACAGTTTGTCCAGTTATGCCGGTTTTAGAGTCTGCGAAAGATAAAGACGTCAGAGGAGTGTCTATTAAACCTCGTATACATGTATATCAAGCGGGAAGAGAAAACACAGAGAGTCCCTCTCTCGGTCTCTTTTATCTATCTCCGCGGCGCGCTATTTAAAGCTCTCTGTTAAGTTTCCCCGGTTATAATCGCGGCGTCTTCCGCTCCGCTTCTTGAGCGCGACGAATATTTGTATAAATTTTCAAGAAGAGACCCTATCCCTCGGGAGGGAAGAGAGTTAATTTTTAGCAGGGCAAAACCCCCGGTGCGCATAGAAGCGCTTAGAGTTATAGCGTTTTGCATGTTTCATGTTTTGATTCCGAAATTACCGGGCCCCTGTATTCGTTTTCTCGCGGGTGCGCCTCGAATATAATAATTCACAAAATCATTAATTATTGTGTCGTTGCACGAACGAATCTCCGGATCGTGAAATGTTTATGTCGCGCCTTACGAATTAGCTCGCGGTTCCTCTCGCGAAAAAAAAACTGACCCAATTACCACAATGAAATTTATCTTAATTGCTATCTGAAAAACTTAATTAAGTGATAACTGCGGAATGAAACGTCAGAAAAGTGCGAAGGACGTTTCTTCGTTTGGGCGTTCCGTCGAGGAATTCTGGCGATCGAATTTCACACTTTTCGCGCATTAATCACGTGCGGAAACCAGTTGTCGCGATAATAATTCAAAATTTATCCGCAGCGTACGAGAATACTGCGACGAGACTTTGTTCTCGCGATCAATTATGCGTAAACGATGTTTCTTCGACTCTGTCCTCGGACGGTGGGCACGTATTCGCCCAGGGCGCGGAATGCGATCGACGGACCGGAATTTCAATATGGACGTAATAAATCCGAGAACTTGCTTATTTTAAATACTTTAACCTCGTACTCATCAGATATATTTACAAGAAGAATCCAGCAAGTAATGGAAATTCCAATTGAAATTCCGATTTTTTTTTTTTAAATTAGACTTTCACCGAGGGGATGAGGTCTCGCTCTCGTACATACTCGTCCTCGTTTCGCCGCCGATTTTGCGCTCACGACTCTCCTTTGAGGAACATTACGAAACAGATAATTCAACGTCCGACATTATACAGTTGGCGACTTTGCGAACGGTTACGAGCTTGAAACGTTAATAAGGAATTAATTATATACATATATATATCGCGTCTCTCGTCCAAAGAAGTTGGACGTACTTAGCGCGCTCAGTACGTTTCCCTTAAGTGCCGGTAACTGGGCGTGTCGTGCTATAAAATAATTGAATTTCGAGTTCAAAGGGCCGTGCGGTAATACCATTACCTTACGCCGGGCTGGCGCAATTAAGGTGTGTAAGGCGTTTTCGACGTTACTCGCCCGTCGGACCCCGGGCGGCGAAGTTTTCTGGGCACGTACTTAGATATTTTTATCATTTTCCTCGCCGGAGAGAGAGAAAGAGACGCGGCGAGGACCCGATAAAGGAATTCGAGATCGGCGAGCAGTTGCACGTAGATCAGATACGTCGGGATCGCCTTCGAAAATTCATTCGCCACGTCGGAGAGAGAGGTGCGCTTCCAACGAGAATTTCCTTAATTCTCCCCTTCGAACGTAATATGCCGCGAGCTCGCGCATTTCGTGGACTTTTAACTGTGCAGTCGCGTATTGCATTCGAAAATACTGCGGAAAAGATTGCACCGATTGAAATTCGAAGAGGATTTCGAAAGGTTCCCGAGAGTGCACGGCCATGATTCGGGATCCTGAAATGCACGCGATGTTGAAATTCGCGCCGTTTGACAATTCGCACATTAGCGTTTCAACGGAGAAATTTCAACCGTAAACAAATTGTTTTATCTCTATTTGCCCGAGAAACAAATTTTTGTCACAAAGCGAAACAACTTCTGCAATTTCAATTTCATTTTCTGCGCGTTTTTATATGAATTTTACGCCACGCCGCCGTATCGTGAGCTTTAAACGAGAGTTACGTTCAAGAGAAAAATATAGCAAAAACTTTCCATTAACCTCGTCGCGATTAAATTCTATTTTTTATTCTCTAAATTGTCATGCGACGCGCGAAATAAACATTGATCTTAAATATTTTACACAAATATGATGACAAGACATGTTTCACAAAGAATAATCTTGACAATTGTTTGAAACTTGCAATATGAAACTCGGAATAAGAAACCAAATAGAGTATCGCAGCATTTAGTTCAATTATATGCGTCGAGTAGTTTGTGACAAAACAAAGATCGAGTGATTAAAGAACAAGTGTGTACATGTCTCATTATGTGTCTCGTCCTACTTTTTTATATAAATTAACCTCGACAATCAAGGTACCAATCGTGGCACAAAGTAACTCGAGCGTGTCCAATTAGCGCTCGTGCAGTTCCGTCATTAGTGAAGTACACGCAAGCGTGATGGTTAACGCGAAGATCGGTCCAGTTTAACGAGGACATAGGTAGCGACTTGCCGGTCAAGAGAACCTTTTTTTTTTTTTTTTTGAGAGGAATTTTCTTTTTTTTTTTCCATGCGAGAGAAAGATAATTTTTTCCTTTCTTTCTTCTCGAGACGCGATATTTTCTCGGACGCGTATTCAGAGTGTTCTGTTCAGACACGGAAGAACGTACGTGTGGATCTTGCAAAGTAATCTGTCAAGTGAAATTTGCGACGTACGTCGGTTTTGTTTACAATAATATTTTCTTCCTCCGTTCATTCAATTTATTTTACAAAATCATGAATTTGTCGTTGTCGACTTCAACAGAATCATGTCGCGCTCGGAAAACCGCTCGGAACAAACTATGTAATCAGGAAGTAGCCGGAAAGTGTTAAATATGTTGTGTAATTTTGTTTATTTAAGTTATATGCCGACTTACACGAATAAACCGCGAGTAATGAAGTGGAGTGAACTTTTTCCCAAGATAATACATCCGCCCGTCTGCGATGTTGTTTTTCTTTTCTTTTTTTTTTTCCTACACAGTGAATCTGACTTTTATCATGCTATCTGCGCGCCGCAATGCAGAGAATCACGGAAGAGACACGGAAAAGAAGAGGCATCGCAAATGAAGAGCTCGGAGGAAGATTTTATTATAATAAAAACTGAGAGAAAGCGCGCGAAAAGATACTCGCGAGCTAATTAATCCGTAAGACGAGCTACGACGCAACCACGAGGAAATTATACTTTAGGATAAGGAAGAGACAGCCTCCCGCGTGCTCGTTAGACGACGTAAGTCGGCCGCTATCGATCGATCTTTCAGCGGAACTCTCGCGCGTAATCAGCCGGAAGGTGAAGTCCTGACGTCTCGACGAAGGAACAAAACCAAAAGCAAACGTAGTCGATATTCATTTTCCTTTAATTTTCTCCCGGGGCGCTTTCTTCTTCTGCTTTTACAAGATAATAACAAGAGATGAAGAATAACACCACAAAGGTATGAGACACATTTCGTCTCTGCTCAACACCACCCGCACTTAAAACAGCGAAGCGTTATTTGCATTTTGCCGGGAGAAAAGGAAGAAGGTGGGCCAGTGCAGAAAATGTAGTTAAACAAACCGACTTTTTTCTTTGTGACCTTTCCGGGGGATCTAAAGTCACGTTCCGCTTTCGAGATGACAATTTTGTTTAACGCAATTTTTTTCTTTTTTTTTTTTTTTCATAAAAAGTATATTGCTTCAACACAGAAGATATTTCGCTCGTAACAAATTTAAACCGATCAGAAAACTGATTCGAAGCAAGGACAGAGAAAGAATTCAGGACAGAAAAACGAATGAGCCGCGTTATCGATCCCCCGCGAATTAACGAATGCGAAGCACATCTCTCAGATCAGAGCGAGGAACATTCTTGAATCGATTCTTATTCAGGTCTTTAGATAAGAGGATTTGACTTTTCTGTTTGGACTCCTGTTTGTCATTTGCGTTGCTCATTACGATTGATTTATCCGAATCTCGATAGAATGTACCGAAAAGTCTGGGGGGGGGAGGGAGCAAAACGAGAGAAAAGAGTGCAACTTGCAGCACCGAGGAAACGCGGGAGAGAAGCTGGCGCGGAAGTGGAAATTACGAAGAAAGTTAAAGAAGTTTAATCAGTCCGAAGAATGATGCGAGCGCCGCCGCGCACACGTACATGAGGAGGAAGTAGACTTTCCGGGAAAGAAGCATACTTCACTTGGAAGTAGCGAAGTTCGAGACTGAACGAATCGAAAGGTACATTTCATCGGGATAGCTACAGCGGGGGCTCTCCTTCCCCCCTCCCCCGGGGCAATAATCGCAAATATCGACTCCCCCAAAAACAGGCGAGCGAAAAGACTAACGCATATCTTTCACTGTTGTTTCTTCTAATTCTCTCGCGTTCTCCGCAAAATGTGACGTACGCGCTTTCCGTTGAAGATTCAAGAAGGTGGTTTTGTCCTCGCCAAATCCGCGCAGCAAGAAAATACGTAACCAATATTTATTAGCGTTGCATCTTTGTCACCTTTTACACAACAAACTTTTGCACATGTGAGTAAAATTACTCGAGTAATACGACGACGTTTAATCTCTCGCTCTCTCACGCGCGCGCAAATTTCGCGAATGGGAAAAGTAACGGAAACACAGTCTGAAGAATCTTTGAAAGGAACTTCTGCAGGAAGTATAGAATCTGCAATAAGAGCTAAAAGTCTTAATCAATCCACGATGATGCAACCGGTCCCGTTCGCTCACTTCTCTTATTGCCGAGCACGTCGTACAAAGAGTTTCTCTCTCTCTCTCTCTGTCTGCGTCCTTAACTTCGTGTTTCCGCGAGAGCACGCGCGTAGAATACCTCTACGTTCGACTCGTTACGCGCCACGTAATGATCGGTAAGTGTCGCTCGCGCGGACACTTCCTAAGTCAGCAGAAAATCGCGCGATATTGTTACAGCATTACGTCGTCAGTGTGAACGAAGGTGTGAGAGAGAGAGCTTTCAGGGCTTTCTCTCGGAGGAAAAAATAAGTAACACGAGAAGCGAACGAACGAGGAACAGCTTCGGGAAGGTAGTAACAATGAGGCGCACCTCTTTTCTCATCGCGCTCGACGAAGCTTGTATCGGCACCTTTCGGCGAGCGTTCGGCCGTGAATCTGCGTTCGACAATAATGATGCATTGTTTGTTGTATTTCACAGGCGAGCGTTAGTCCTCCCCTGTGCGAGCGAGAAGAAGACGAGCAGCGCGACTGGAAAAGCGGGACGCGGCGGTTTCAAAAAGCCGCTGAACCGGTCTCAGCAGTACGCGCGCCCCCGGGAAGGGTTTCGAAGTTATATCGGGATGATCGACCTCGACGCGACCTCGTTTCTATTGTTACATCTGCGAGAGACGAGCTACGCCCGTGTAATGCGACAATTTACAAACATGCCCTGCTGCGATGCTTGCGAAACGCGATGGCGCTTAATCTTCGTCATTTCATGGCTGATCGGCGAGCCGAGATTGAAGTTTTCCTTCTAGACGATCTTGTTGTGCTACGCGTCGGTTTGCGAATTCGTTAAATGGGAAAAAATTTGTCTCGAAAATTATAAACGTGCTGCAACTTGTTTTTTATTTTTTTGAGAGAAAATGTAAAACGCTTAAAAGAAAAAGAAAAAAAATCCACGCGCTAAACCTTGTGTTCGGATCAACTCGTTGCACAGACTTGCCGAGCAAATGTCAATAAGCGGAATTAAAAGTGACCAATCAAATCTCCCTCTATCTCTCTCTCTCTCTCTATGACTCTCTCTCGAACGCAGAGGTACAATGTTATCTCGAGTGCCTGCGGAGATAAGCGCCAAGCTCTCTTGAATCACTCGAGATCCGAGAAATTGGATCGCATAACACGAGCGGGTTTACTTTACTTTATCGCGCGGAGCCAATCCCGCTGCGGGTCGTAAACTTTGCACGTTACATCGCGTTACATGTCCTCAAACTCGAGTTCGCGCGAGAAGACTCGTCGCCGTATAATAAGGAGACGTTACAAGCCTCCCGCGATTTGTGCGGGCGGGCGACGATTCGACAGAGTCGAACGTCGCTGTGTCACAAAAAAAAAAGAAAAACATCTTCTTACTTGATCGTTTCGTAACCATGCTCGTTTTTCAAGAAAAATTAATAAGCTTGATAAGCTTGTACACCTCGAGCAAACTAAGTTTACCTGCTTTTATACAGACTTCACTTTACAAAATTATATTATCCCGCTAATGGCACGGGGTTAATTAAGAACGGTATCGTAGATATATATATTGTCAATTTACGCGCTTCGGCTTTTTGCTCATTAATACACTTACGATGTGCATATAATTAAAACGTTAACGGAGTGACTATTAATTTATCACATTTTCGTAAGATTGTTTTCTCCAACAGTCGCGCGTTAAACAACTGTTACACGTCAATCAGGCAAGTATTTAAAAATTGCGCGCGTCTTCAATTAAAACAAGGATTAATTATGCATCAATTAATTATTGATTAAGCTCGTGAGATGACGAAACCAAGTATCGGGCAGATGCGAGCAAACAGATGTGTGTCTGTTTTATACAAAAAATTACAGCAGAAAAAAAATTACAACGTTTTGATCCCTACCAGCTGTCACGATGTGTTTTCTGTGTCTCTCTAATTGCGAGCGATTTACACGTTGCTGTCATTTTTGTTTTTTTCAAGCATTACTTTGGGCAATTAATTTCTCAAAAGACTCGGGAGGGGAAGCAAATTCTTGTTATTTTTGAAGTCGGAGATTCTTGGATTCTCCGTCCGCGCGTCGCGTTTTTCGTGGTTTAATTAGCGGTCGAGAGATCGTAAATACGCTTAAAAGCCGTACAAGAGCGAACCCTTTTAACGATATCTCCGCAATTTGCCTTAAACGACCCGGGGTCCTCCATTTGACGCTAATACCGCTAAATCTCGCGCGAGAGAGCCGTGCGCGGAGGTTAGCTGAGAAAGAGAGGACGGGGAGGAGGTCCGCTCTTCTTGGTGCGGGGCGAGCGAAAGTAAGATAGATGCTCCAAGGGATGCAGAAGAAATTTCCTCAAGGCCAGCGATAAATAGCCCCTAATTACCGCACTTTCCGCGACGGTAAAGCGCTTCCCCCGTCGCCGTTTATCGACAAAGGGGGATATCAATTAGTTAAAAAAAAGAAAAAAAAAGAGAAAGACGTTCGCGCTCTCAAGGACGTTGAAACAATGAAGCTGAAGAAGCGGGAGATTCTCCCGGAGGGAAGAAATCCGACCTCCTCTCGTTTGCCGCTTTGCGCGTTCCCCGCGTTTCAGGAATATGGTCCTGAAATACGCGAGTGCGCCGCGTTCGAAACTTGCGAGAATCTACAAAAAAAAAAACAAAAAAGAGAAGAAGCTCGAGATTCATGAGGCAATTCTTGCCAGTACATTGTGCGCTTTCAAAGAAAAACTTTGCTTAACTTCGTCGTTGTTTGACTCCGCGTGTACCTACTCGCAAACGCGATATCGATTCGCGTGTGCGATATTAAAAATTGCGAGGTATTACAATCACTCGCTAGAAACAATAGAGAGACGGTATGAAAAAAAATTTTGTCTCTCAAAAATTGTCTCGCAAATAATGCGGGTGTTGTCATAGCAGCTTTCACAAGGAACATTCGGCTTTTGTGTGTTTCTCAGCGACTGAGCAAATAACACCAAGCGTTCATTTTTACTACAGCAATGAAAAGACGAAAAGTACGCTCGTAATTAATTTGTATTATTACCGGCGCTACAGGGGAGGGAAGGGAGATGTAGCGCTGTTTTCTGAAGCTCGAACAAAACAAAGGATAACAATTAAATAAGGAACAAATTAAACTTCGTGAAACAAATGTGCGCCAAAATACTGAAACTTGTTCTAATGACCGTATTTAGGAGCTGATAAAATTAGAATCTTACATTTCAAAGAACGCAATACGCGTGTTTTTTCTATTGGAGTGAAATAAAAAACCAAATTATTCTTGATCAAACGGGCGATATGGAGCCTTGGCAGAGTGGTTTGCCGTTGTAATTAAAATAGTAATTATTGAAACGTTTCGACTTTATTTTTTAAGTCCTCTTCAATCATAATTATAATACAGTTCTATATTTTTCCAAGAGGAGCCCGAGGTCGCACCTCATTTCTCACATAGATTTGAAATAAAAAATTTTTTTATTTTCGGAAAAGTCTCGAAAAAAATTATTTTATACAATTTTGCCAATACATAAACGATAGATTATTGAAGTAATGCTTGAACATGAGACAAAATGTGATTTGATCTCGCCCCTTTAAGTCGAGATAAACACGACCGGAGGAAGGAAACGCTTTTGTACCTTTCCGCGTTTATCATTGTGCTGCGGCTATTTCGAGAACAATCGTCGCTTTAGTAGCGCACAAAATCGAGACCGGAGAGGAGGGAGGGGAATAAAAGACGTCGTTGTTATACCCCCGAACGCAATGGTAGAAAGTCACTTGTCGTTGACTAAACGTTAAGTGATTGCCACGAAAATTGTGGAAACGAAAATTGTGGAAACCTGCGCGCTTTCACGTCGATAAAAGCACAGTTTGGTTCATGATCCGGTTCTTTATCGATAAACGCCCCACGACGTCGTTTAATCCCGTGATTATAAGCTCGCACAACGCTTGATCTTTCTCTATATTATATTATTGATATATTTGTTATATATATGTTTGAGAGATCCTTTTTAAAACTCGAATAATATAAAAAAAAAAAAAAAAGAAATATCAATATTGTGGAAACGAAAACTGCTGAGTTAGCACAGAACTTTGAAGCGCGCTCATATTGACCGAAGTTCGCTTCATCGAGCGGAGGTATTAAAATTCACCGGCGAGGAACATTGATAAGGTTCTCTATGATGCCATGACCACTTCATAACTTCGATCTGCGGAAACTGCAAATATCTTTTTGAAGGTTCACGTCGACGGCGGACACCCGGCATCGGACTTTCTCGCACGAGACTTCTCGTTGCGTGACTGTTTTACTGCTCGAGAAAATCGACAAAATCGAGCCGGACGAGTTCATTTGCGCGCTTGCGGGAGCAACCGAGCGCCGAGTGAAGGTTCTCATAACTTGGTGGAGGACGCGGGGAAGATGCGGCGAGAGAAAGAGAAAGACGGGGTGGTTTATTTTCCGGATCGCTGGAAGTCGTCATTCGAACGGACGGACATCACTGGAATCCCTTAACGGCCAGTCCGTTCATTCCCAATGGCGAACCCGGACGATGTCAGTATGAAGGGTCTCTTACCTCGTAAGCGCCGCGACGCTCCGTCGAGTCGTTCCACGAACCACCGGGTTCTGAAATTGTCCACAGATTTCACTGGGTAACGTGCGTGCTGCAATTTATGTCGCGTCGATTGCTCGCTGTACTGTCAAACTTTATTTCTCTTGCAGCTGAAGATCTCCGCACGACTTGTCTGGCGAACATTGCGATGTAGATACGTTGAAAGTGAGTTACCGGATTGGTAATTCTTTTTCTCCATCTTTTTCCACTTCGGGATAAATTTTTTTCTTTTCGTAAATCGTAAATCCACAACTTTTATTTTTAAAAAACATTTAATTGCTCAAATTTCTCTCATCAGTTAAAATACTGCACGTAATTAAGATGTAAGAGTTTACGCACTTACAACAACATTTTGTAATAAATTTTATACAAACTAAGAGATGAGAGATTTAAAACGTTAAATAACGATAAGTCAATTTTATCTTGGATATTTCTTATTAAGAGCTTATTTCGGAGGGACGAAGAACCGCCTGCAGGATCGTCTTCCTGTGCGATGCGACGCTACAGGTGGCCGGTTTGAAACGCTTGATTTACGACGAGCCTTGCCTATGAAGTTTAAAGTTCGTGCGACGAGATCCGAGTAAACAGGCTCGTTGATTCACCTCGACGAGGCGGCGAGAATCAAGAGCGCCTCAAGAATTCGACTTCGCGAACGTTTTGTTCTCTTCGATTTCCCTAACTAGATCCCGTTAATGCGACGAAACTCCGATATAAATTATCACGCGCGCGTTTCGCATGTGAATTTTTATTTATATTTAATACAAAATGTAATATTTTCATTTGTTCGTACATCATCTACATATTTTTTTTTTATTTTATTATTGAATTACGCGCGCGTAAACATTGTGTTTTTTTCTCTTTTTCGTTTTGATCGAATGTTTAATAAAATTTTAAACATTTTAGCTCGCGAATAAAAGAGACCGCGAATTTTTGTTCAAAATTATTTTAAACAATACATGCACTTTCACATTTGTCGGTTATAACAAACGCATATTTCACGAAAATACGTCGTGTACTTCAAGCTTTAGTGCGTATGGAGATAGATTGTGACAAATGTAGTCGAAATGGATCTGGAGAAACCAGGCCCACATCGTATATACGTCTGAGAGCAGATTTTATACTCCCCCATTTGACCCGGTTACCATAATCCAATTCTGACCTCGCGCAATAAAACGAAATTGAAGTTTAGTCAAATGAAATGACGTCGGACAATACACGTGTCTTCTTGCTCGTAATAAAATTTGAAGCGCGTAAAATACGTCAAAATAAAAAAAATAAAAAAAAAACCCACACAAAATCAGTGAAAATTTAAATCGTATTCATATCTGATCTATTTATCCGAGATTATCATCGCTTTGTGTGAGGTTGATTTCTTCTACGTTATTCTTAAAGCGAAATCGTCGACTATATAACGCGCGCGGTACACGTCAAGTACCGAGAGACGGCACACAATATTAGGTATGTAATTTGAGCGCACGGTTAAACGGTTAATCGTATAGCGGGATGGTATCTGTTAATAGAGTATAGTCGATCGATTGGCCGGTTAATCGATTGCAGACATTCAGCCGAGAGTCACGCATAGCAAACACACTAATCGATTATCTGTATATATACAAATCGCTCGTCTGTGTGACGGGGGTGGTAATCGATGTCTAAATGTATTCGTAGTCTAATCTCGCTGTTTCGTCGAGAAGACGACGACGCCTTTATTCTCTAAGTTGGTGCTTCAAGCGAATTGATCGGAAAATCCTTAAGGAGAGAGAACTTGATATTTATTGTAGCTTTTTCGAGAAACAAAAAAATATCTTCCCCCGCGCAGAGAAAAAACCTGAAAAAGTGTGTAATTTATAAAATATTGGATAAAAACTAGACACACACATTAAAGAAAAGATATCGCCTCTGAAAACGTCGCGTAAAAAAATAAAAATACGGCTATCCGATTACGCGGAACTGTAAATTTCGAAACGATCGCGTGCACGTTTCGACGTCTAACGAAAGGACGTTCAGCGTAGCTACGCGATCGCTTTTTCCGCTCGAAACCTCGTGCTTTTTTATCGAAACTGTAAACCAGTAATAACTGGCGCAAATTGCTCCCGCGCGCCGAAATAATTAATATCGACTTTGCGGATATGCTTGAGCAAAATGTTGGCAAACCGGGCG
>QVNV01026960.1:0-16201 GCA_014825455.1 Pseudomyrmex pallidus | reverse complement strand
TTTACAAACGCTCAGGGGGAGTTGTTTTCACTCTGCACAATCAACTTTGTCATTGCCAATTAATATTTGCTAAAGCAACATAAATGTTAATTGTTAGATTAAAAAAGAAATTAACGGATAAATTCTTTATTTTTCAACAAAATAAACAGAAAAATAATTTACCAAAGCTAACTGAGATATCCTACTCAGACGTCGTGAGTTAGATGACAGAGAACGTTTTAGAGGAGCGATGTCTTGATCCCACAGCTGTAAGTCCAATATATAACTTACACTTTGTAATCAATTTATATCTTATATATGACAGATCTACTTGTTTCGAAATATCTTATTAATAAAAAGCAAAGTGTATATATAGAAAAATTTATAATAATTGTGGAGGAGAAAGATAAGAAAAGTTCACATACGTACATACATACACACACATACACGCACGCACACACACAAATCATTTTAATGTCTTTAATCCTGCATACATAAATCTTATATTTGCATCATTATATGATAATGAAAAAATATAAATGGTTTGTATGTGCGTTTTCCTTCAGCCGTGTGCAAGTTGTACATATTTGAAATACTGAAATTGTTGCAAGCATAATTCGGAACAGAAATACTAAGCAAAAATAAAGAAAGCAAATTATTATTATTTATATATATGTGTGAATTATTTATATTATATTTTAAGGATCGTTTCGCATATTAAATTTACTCATATCTCTATTAAAACTTAAAAATAATGAAATGCGTTTAATCTTTATCACAAAATACTTACAACAGTGTGGAAGAATGAATGTTCCAGGGCATCTTTTATAGAAATTCTTTTTTTAGGATCAACAACTAGCAGTTTTCGTATTAGGTCTTTTGGAGCCTCTAAAAAAACGTACATATAACTATGTATATTTCTTATCATCTTTTTCCCAAGTTTATAATTTTTAACATGTTTAAAACTGTCACGATAATCGCAATCTTTACCTGTTATGTCAGACCACTCGGGCGACGTAAATGAGTATTTTCCCTCCATTATGTTTCTAAGCATAACCATTTGTTTTCGATGCCAAAATGGAGGACAGCCAACCAATAGAGTAAACATAATCACACCACATGCCCATCTATTACATCATAAACAAAAAAAATATATACAATAGAATAAATTTAAAGTAGCAGTAGTATAAGAAAGTTATGTTACAATGATGTTAATATGTGTATATATGTAATTATAAATGTTTACAATATGTATCTGCTCAATATAATACAGGTAAAAACCTTTTAGTTTGTTTGGGAGCTCATTCTAAGTGAAAAATATTAACATAGTGTTAATATTTTTATTTTTTTCTTACACTCATTTGGAAATCACTCGGTACATATGATACACATGCATTTCTGCAAAACAATAAAGAAATCTTACATATCCACTTCAAATCCATAACCATCCGCATTCTCAAACATATTGCACTTTAATACTTCTGGTGCTAAGTAGCCAGGTGTACCACAAAGATCTGTAAGAGATACATGTAAGGATAAAAACATGTTTATATATCATTGTTATATATCTTAACAGTGGAAACTTTCTTCGTTATAACTAAGAGTAGATTAACACAAACCATCTAGTTTATCTCCAGGCTTCAATATTCTGGCAAATCCAAAATCCGTTATCTTTACATTCATGTTATCATCCAGCAAGATGTTCTCAGGTTTCAAATCTCTGTGCACTATTCCTTGATTGTGCACATGTTGAATTCCTTCAAATACTTGCCTCATGATGTAACGAGTCTTTTTTTCCGAAAGTGTCACAACAGATGTGAGATAATCAAACAGTTCTCCGTTTTTGCACAATTCAAAAATTAAAAATATAAATGTACTAGATTCAAAAACATCATGCAATTCAACTGTAAAAAAGAGAAACAATATATTGTAATTATCTTTATTTTAACACAAGAAAACCATTTTAAGAGAAATTAAGTTATGTATATCAGTCTGTCTTTTTCTCTCTCTCTCAGTCAGCACACATCTATTTTTAGTAGCTAAAGTAGAAAGGAGAAAAATGGGAAAACCTACTGATATACGGATGTCCGGCTACTCTACGAAGTATTTGCACCTCTTGCAATGTAGCATCCTTCATAGTATGACCGTCATCATGAGTCTCATTGCTGATGTCTATAATTTTAGCTGCATATTCTATACCTGTTTCTTTCTCTATACATCTTCTCACAGTGGAAGATATCCCTCTGAAATATACATTCACAAAGAACAATAATCAGATATCTAAGTCCGCCAGATACACATATATACAGCTATAATGTAGTACGTCGATCTGTGTAATAACTAGTGTCAGAATTTGTCTTAAATTATATAATGTCAAAGCGAACTTGTTGAAAGAAAATCATGTGTGTGCGCTCATTTATACCTGACCGAATACTGGCGCCACGCACGGTGTAACAAAAAATAAAGAAGCAAATGTTACGATTTCTCAATAGAATGGCGTGTGTTAGCGATTAATAAGAATAGCAATGAGAGCAGCATCAGAAATTAACACTAGAAGAATGAGAAAGAGAGAGACACGAATGGACAAATAATAATAGAGAGTGCGTATGTACGCGTGTATGTGAGTATATATGTATATGCGTGTATATACGCACACGTATGTATGTATATATATATGTACCTTCCCAAGATCTCCTTAGGCTCATACTTGGCGTAGAATCCCTTCGCCGCGTCCTTGTCCGGCAGCACGTCGTCCCCTTCGTCTTTCGCCATGACTCGGATCGTCCGATACGTTGCTCATAAGAAACGTACGGATCCTCGGGAACGCGTTCGCTTCCGAGAGGAACGACGTACCCTCGAGGAAATCAACACGGATCGAGCGACCGGGACGTACTAGTGGAACAAGCGAAACCCCTGTCACTCAATAGCACCGTCATATTCGCGCACTCTTCACCAAGAGATCACCGCTCCCGCTCGATCGCTCGCACGACTATCGACTATCAATAGATACCTCGTGCGGTTCGGTGGCAATAAACAAATGTTTACGTATCGCTCGATCACGGCGATATCACAGAGGGAAAAAGCACACGACGAATGAAGAAGCGAGTACTTGGGAGTAATGGCGGTGGACTGACCTTCCAGCTGATTGAATTGAACGGAGACGAAATCAATCGATCTACGGATCAAAGAGTATAGTCGCAGAACGGATTCTGCGTAGTTTCGAGCAAAATCGACATATATTTAGTAGTTGACGTTGAAAGAGGTTCAAAGCTGTATATGTTATACAAGCTTAATGAACAATCATGATTTTTGCCAGGAAACGTATGTACATACATAAAATAAAGCTTCTTTTATATGCTAGATCACGCGTGCGAGCATCACAACGATTCGACGATTCTTTAGACAATATTTGCAGTTCGATCAAGACCGTTTTAACTTATGCGCATGTGTTCGCGATACCTAACCAATAGCGTTACACAGACATTTTCTGTCTCGTTTTCTCTTACTAGTTTTGCGCTCTTTTGCGCTCTCTCAGTATCATTTAAATGCCTTACGTGACATTTACCTGTAGAAAGTGACGAGAGAAAAGGTCTTACGTTGTGAAGAAGTACAACTTGAGCACAATTAACGCAATACTGACAGCGAAATAATAAAGTAATAGTGTTCAATATGAACATCTTTGACGTAAGGCCCATATTTCATGAATTCGTCCGATTGTCGAGAAAGGATTGGCCACTTTCACGCTTATTGACAGCCAATCCGAGAGGAAGATGCATGAAATATGGGTCTAAGATTTGACATCCGACAACGTATAAATACATACATATGTGTCACATACGAGATCTATTGTAGTGAAACAGACCCAAAGGGGTACCCAAGAAGCATTTACGCAATAACTTCCATGTCCTGCATGCTCTTATATATGTATATATATACAGTCCGACAGTGGCACTATTTCAATCTATATGTTCTAGACTCCTGTGACCTCTTATCAACAATAGTTAGGGTCACGGATCTCTTCATTATGAGAAGTTTATCAGTTAAGTTTTTACGAGTGAACAAACAGTTACAGTGTCATCACAAGGATAGTTGCGACAAACAACAGTGAGTTTAGCAGATTCTTTGAACAATCAACGTTTCGCGCGCGATCTGATATTTCTCTCTGATTGTTTTCCTATTTGTATTTCAAAGCTGATGTAAATTTTGACACGTAAATAAAAGTGCCATGAGCAACGAACATAAATGTGTACTGTGTGAAACGGAGTTGGAATCTAAGGAGGCACTTCAGGAGCACTTTAGGTATAATTGTCAACGCTGCAAAATTGATCAATCAACTCAACCAATTGTGACTTCATAATATTGTTGTTATAAGAAAAGTAACATTGTGATCTTATAGGAAACATGCAAATAAAGAAATAGATGCTAGAGGAAGGACAGTAAAAACCAAGACCAAACCTACTGACACTCAATGTGATATTTGCCATCAAACATTTCCTTCAATGACTGCAACAATAAGACATAGATTTAAAAAGCATCCCAATTTGCAAGCCAAATTTTATTGTTCTTATTGTGGAAAACGGTTTCCTTTAAAGGTAAGTGAGTCAGTGTATGTTTTTACCCTTTTTATTGTGTATATATTTACAATAATTATATGTATATGTACATATATTTTGCAAAAATCTGTTTTAGACTCATCGAGATAATCATATAACTTCACATGACGCATCTGAAAGTGAAAAAACAGAGCAACACAAAAACTGTGAAGAATGTAATGTAACATTTTACAATGAAAAGGCTCTAAATTATCACTATCGTTCTATTCACAAAAGGTGACTTTTCTACAACTAATTAATCTTTTTGATATGGCACTTGTCTGCTGTGTATTACTTGATGGTTGCAAGCAAGCATAGTATGATATTTATTCATAAATTGATTATAAAATAATTAAACTGAGAAATTGAACATGAGTTGACAAGACTTTTTATAATGAAATGTCCAGAACAACTAAATAGAAGAACGTTGACTAAAGATGATATGTATGCTCTTGGCAAATGTTGACTTTAATCGATGTTCAGCCATAGGGACTGATTGTATAGTTGACACTCATACCAAACAAGTTAAACTACATCTGCACAATATATTTAGTTGCTTATTTTGCTTTTCAGAATGGTATACTTGTTCCATCCAATGGCCACTCCTCCACCCAGCAACAAAATCAGACTGAACTCAATGAATGATGTACTGAGTGTCTATTATTGTCATTTGTGTGGCGTTGAATATGTGGTAAAGTTTAATTTGCAACAGCATTTGGAGAAATCGCACACAAAAGTAAGAGAAAAAATAATTTATAACAATTATAAATATTCAAAAATTTAAAAATAGTGCTCAAATGTGAAATACAATCTGTAACAAACTTATATACACAAATATACAAAAATAAAAAATATAATTAAAACAATATGTAAACAAATATTTTACTCTGTATATAGACAATAATTTCTGTCATTTTATAGGAGCAAAGAGAGGCCCTGCCTAAAGACTTGATCAAGTGCACAATGTGTTCGGCATTATTCTGTAATAAAAAGGCCTACGATGTTCATAATGGTTATCATCAACCGAACGATTTGTACGTAACTTCTGAGCAGCAAAGAATGCGAGCGATTACGAGAATCGACCAGGACTTCGACATCAGAAGAGTTGAGCCTATTATTGATAGATATGTACCACGACTTAATGCGTCTACTAAGCAGTGGACAAGAGTAAATTTTATTCTTATTTTTTTGCGAATACAGCAAACTTTGTTTCATAAGTTTAAAATATAATTCATTAATTTTCTTTCACAAGTAATGGTATATTATTAAATTTGAAGCAGTGTGAAACATACGCAATACTAATAAAACACTGTTCAATATAAATCTAGCCAAGCAAAAGACAGAGAAAAGAAACGGAGATGGAAAAAGACAAGAGTTCGGAGTTCTCGGACGATCAAATGGCGGAAACCAACGAATCCAACAGCGATCCCGAAAGTGATATTCCGCTAAAGCAAAGACTCATCAGTTAATGGAGGTTTTTCTCTAATTCGCAAAAAGTGTTTTGTTTTACGACAAAGGAACTTTTGTTGTGTGTATGTATATAAAAGGTATATAAAAAGTGCAATCACATGTAATATAGAAAAAGAGAACTGAAGTTTCGATTTGACATTTCTTCGATTGTGATCTTCGATATACAGGTTTACGTTTTTTTTATATATATAAATGCGATTTACAAGCGTGACCAAAATGTTTACAATGTTGTGCAATTGTTCGATGATCAATTATTGTGAAATCGATCGTCTACCTGTATACGTTTTTTATTTATTGAAAACGAAAAATCGTACTTTATCACATAGGGCAAAATTATCTAATGAAAATTGTTTCTGTCTTTAGATATCGTTCGGAAACACGTATCTTCTAATTCGATTATGTTATTCACGGTTTTCAAGTCTACATTCGTTTTCTTTTTTGTCAATTTCTTCTTGCAGTTTGATGAACTTGTCTTTTACTTCCATTTTCATTGCTTTCATCGTTTCGTCAGATTCTTTTTCTCTTTTTCAAATTTTTGAAGAGCTGAAAAAATAAATCAAAGAATTGTAATCGTGATATAAACAAATATAAGTAATTTATACTTTCTACAATTAATTACGGATTATATACATTTTATTAATTCTTGCACATCAAAGTGTAAAAAGCGTGTACTAATTTTTACAAAGCAATTTAATACGCACAGATTTTATTATATGTTGTCTGATACTTTTATTTGCCATGAAGCCAGCGTATACGATATGTGTATTATATTTTGTATATGTTATGTGATATTATTGTATTATTTTGGATATGTTTCCTGTATAAAATACACACCGTAAATTAAAATCATGTTAAAAATCTCTTTTTACGCAGAAAAATTTTTGTTGTATTATACATACACAATTCTCGAACACACATTCAAAAGATGCGCTTTCCAAAATCTACTTTACTTGACGATTAGTATTTTAGAACGTAATTCTTGAAGTGACCGCCGGAAAGACATCCTGGAGATTTCCTAGGAATTTTGAGGCACGCCACGTTGGCGACTTCCGGTGACTGGTGAATTTCCGAGCTGCGAAGAAGATGCGGCGGCCATTTTGCTCTATTGTGTGTGTGCGTGTATAGTGGAGTTACTGAGTTACTGGAGTTGTTAATTCGTTTCTGATAAACGTTGTAAAGAATTGATCAGTGACCCCGCCGATTGTGACAAGTCGCTCGATTGACACGGTAAAAGGATGGGTCGCAAGAAGAAGAAGCAGTCCAGACCCTGGTGCTGGTATCCTTTTTCTATTATCTACAAACATGACAACGACGACGGTGACCACAGTGGTCGCCTTTACGTAACCGTATTTTTAGATCGTAACGTTACCTGATCAATTTGCGTGTGTAGGAAAAAAACTCGATGTCAACAGTGATCTGGACGCGTATAAAGTAACGGTAATGTACGTTCGGAAAAATTCAAAGAATAACGAAGTGTTCGCGCAGAGAGATCGATACGCGATTTCCTTGCGCATCTCTGTATGTGTGCGTGAGAGAGCGCAGCTGTTTCATCATCGGATTGTGTTGTATGCGTGTGTTGTACTTGATAAACTTACGATGATGTAATGAAAACTGCAATGCTGACGAGGGGTTTCCTCGCGAAGCGGGTGAATTAATTAAGAAGAATCGATTTGAAGTTCGTTCTACAAAATTTACGAGTGATCTTCAAATTTTGTGCTCCATATTTGAGCTTCTTGTATAACTGCCAAAAAAGAAAGTAAAAAGTTTTAAGAAGTTAAATAATTAAATCAATATTTCTTATGAATTTCCTCAACTCAATCTTTCAAAAGGTATTGTAATAGAGAATTTGAAGATGAGAAGATTCTCATTCAACATCAGAAAGCTAAGCATTTCAAATGTCATATCTGTCACAAGAAGTTGTATACTGGTCCAGGACTTAGTATACACTGCATGCAGGTAAATATATAAAATGTATATATTTATATTGTTTTATTTAATTGTTATATTTTAAGATTTAATATTTAAATTCCTACTGTTTTTTAGGTACACAAAGAAGCAATAGATAAAGTACCGAATTCTTTACCAAATAGAAGTAATATTGAAATAGAGATTTATGGGATGGAAGGCATACCACCAAATGATGCAAAAGAACACGAAAGACAACGAAATGGTGGCAGACCGGGTTCACCGTCATCTGGAGAAGATGAACCTGTTCCGAAAAAAGCAAAACCCGAAGGTCTGCTCGGTTCTGCACCAGGAGCGATGCCTGGTATACCACCAATGCCAGGTATGCCACCACAACCTGGTATGCCACAATTGTCAGGTATGCCGCCGCAGCCTGGTATGCCACCGTTGCCAGGTATGCCTCCACATCACGGTTTACCCCCTATGCATCCCATGATGTCAATGGGCCACGTGGGTCCTCCCTTCATGGGACCAGGGTAAGTATTTTTTTGTTTTTTAAATTGCATACTAGTGGTATAAGTTAAAAAATATGTATAAATATATATAAATAAATAAATTATATATGTATTATTCATATATACATATATAAATGATACTTATTTGAATATATATATTTTAAATATATTAAAATTCATTTTAGCAGTGTAATTCACACAAATACTGTATGTTATTTTAAATATTTACACACAGTTAGTAATTAAAAACTATCAACACGTGTTTCTCTCTCTCTTTCTCTCTTTTTTCCCTTTTTTTCCCCCTATACACACAAACATACATACACGCATCATATACATGAAATTTCTTTCCACATAAGCTCGTTTTTAGAAATATTTGTTGTCTTTGTTAGCATGATGCCTGGCATGTCTGGTATGCCTTCCGGGATGCAGCCACCTGTTTCGGGCGCGTCAATTCCACCTTCACGTCCATTATTTCCGAGCGCTGCGGTCGTATCGACGGCAACAGTATCGTCCACAGCGGCGTCGGTTAGCGGATCAGCCCCTCTTGGTACAGACTTCAAGCCGATCACATCCATTGCCAGCGGCGGTTCTATTGGCCCAGTAAAGCCGACATTCCCCGCTTACAGCGGCACCGCAGAACTTGCTACTACAGCTGGTAATAGTATTACCAACAGCAGCGATCAGAAAGTAAATCTTATTGCGACTACGGGAGCTGCTAGTAAAATCATACATCCGCCGGAAGATCTCAGTTTAGTAAGTGTCTAACTTTTTTTTCTTCATTGTTTCTAAGTTTTCTGTATTGTTTTCAAGATAGATTACAAATGGAGAATTTGTCTCGCAGGAAGAAATTAGAGCAAGACTGCCTAAGTATCAGCGTCGGCAGACCGATGAATCTGGACGGCCGACGCAATCTGAAGCAGCAGCGGCAGCAGTTGCGGCAAACCACCAGCAGCAAGCCGCCGCGTTGCAGCAAGCGGCGGCAGCGGCAGTGGCACAGCAGCAACAGGCGGTGCAGCAACAGCAGGCGCAGCAACAGCAGCAAGCGCAGCAGCAGCAAGCAGCCGCGAATGTGGCGGCTGCGTTTCAAGCGGACCAGCAGCAACGGCAGCAACAGGCAGCGGCGTTAAACGCACTACAACAACAGCAGCAAAGATTTCCACGGCCGCCGCAGGCGGTCATGGTGCCGGCCTCGGCGGCGGCGATGCCAGTCAGTTCGGTGGCATTGATGGCGCCTCTGATGCGACCCACCATGACCCTAGCTGCGCCTGCTCTCATTCATGGAGGTAACATGATGCGACCGCCCCCCATGGGCCTGCCACCAGGTAAGTGTCCGCGGATTTGAGACAAAAAAAAAAAAAGAAATAACGTGAAAAGAAACTACCCGCCTCCTCGTATTCGAACAGAGTCGCCCCTGCTGTCTTTTTATGCCCTCCCTGTTGAAATGTCAAAATTTCCCTTTTAGTACTTTCTGTCAATTTCTCTTTTCCAATCGCTCACCCCCGCCCTTCTCATCCCCGATCGTAAAGAACGGTAACGCTGATTAATGCACGAGGATAACTTGATTATGTTTTTTCTATCTTTTTTTGTAAAGTTGAAATGAACAAAATAGTGTTTTACGTGGGTTCTCTTGATTCGGCAGCGACTCCAGAAATGTCATCTCGACATATATTCGTATATTTTAATAAAATTAATTCGTTGTATGTTTACTCAAGAGATAGCATTTCCAATGGAGCTTTTATTTTTGGAGCAATAATTTAAACTCAACTTACTAGTCAAAAAAAAAAAAAAAACCCTCAATTTACTTGTCAAAATTTGAAAATGTCTAATACCATGTAATAATATTATATCCTTGTGCTATGTCTTCGTGTATATACGACCCTTGTCTATCACACTCTACCCAGTTTTACTCAGTCGATGGCCGGAAAAAAGAAAAAAGATCTTTCCGTTTACGTGAAAGAGAAAATCTCGGATGCTATTCAAGTTTATAATTTAACAAAGTTTTGGTTCGATTTAGCTTCATGTTGCACTGCGATTTGCGCCGCTTACTCACGACGGTGATCATTTCTTTTATTTGAATGAGATAATTACGCGAAAAAAAAAAAAAAAAAAAGACAGCGAGAACGATGAGACGGAACATGAACGAGAAACAGACCGAGAACGGACACATTTTGATGGGATGGGATCAGAAGTAAAATTGCACTATGTGACTTAAAGACGGCAAAAAAAGTGAGAAAAAAAAAAGAGAGAGGCGGAAAACGAACGTCGTGATTGTTGAGAATAGAACTCGCGCTCAAGATTTTTCGACCGAATGATTACGCCACAGAATCTCGACGACCCAGCGAGTCTTGTAGTCCTTGTGCGTTTATACGTTTTAACGGTGCGTTTGCAGGGCGCCCGGTCACTCCTTGATGAGTGTCGAACGAACCCAGTCTGGTTACTAAAACCGTGTTTTACAATACAAGCGCTACAAGGTTGGTCCTTAGCAATTAGCATGCGGTGACATGGCCTATATCTATATACATATGTATATCTATATATCTTGTTATACTTATTATTATTATTATTATTATTCTTATATTGTTGATTAATCTTGTCATCGTTATCATTAATACACATACATATTACATGTATATATGCGTATATACGTGGAATATATGTGCAGTAGATCGCGGAAATTGTACGGTGGAGTGAATTTATAGAAGAACTGTTCCGAATGACTTTCGCGATGCTGCCGCGTGTATATTTCCGCGTAATTCGCAATAATGTCACTGGACAGGTGGGTCGAGCGGCCAACGACACGTTCCTTATTTCCATCTCACGTTTAATGTCTTCAATCAATTTTTTGTCCTACTTGTTCTAAATGAAAAAAATTATTCCAATATCGAGGAAACAGCAGTTGCATCAGTGAATGACATCAGATTGACAACAAATTAATTGTTTTAAATAATTTTCTAATATATTCTATATTATCTCTCACACATATTTGTAAAACGTAATTTGTAAAAATATCGTAAATCAATCGTGAATTATCAAGTTTTACTAATCGGTATTATATTACAGTGTGTTTTTTTGTTACTGATGATTTACTTGATCGAGATAATTCGATTTCTTCTTTTTCATTTAATATATTTTAAATTTTTTATGTGAATTATCCAACGCGATATTTTTCACAACCGATCGTTCTCATTGATGCACTTACGTTTCCAAATTACTTCCAATCCAATCTATTCCCTAGTTTTTTTTTTAGTTTTTTGCAATTTTACGCACATTTATTTTACTGTCCCCATTTAGTACAGTTCATGATACATTTTATTATGAGAGAGAAAAAGAAAGAGAGAGAGAAACCTCCGGCCGCTCGGCCGTTCCATTAATTTTACATCATGTATGATTTTTCTTTGTTTCCTTTCTGTTTCCTTCTCAGCTTCTTTATTCACACTCTCTCGATTTTTAACCATCTTTTTCTTCTTATGACTCACTTATGCCATTATTTATCTCGCCAGCAGCCGTGTTACCATCCTGTCTCTTCAGTATTACTTATATTATTATATAGCTTGGAATCCTGGTGTTGTGATACAGTAGTGGAGAAACTGCTTCTTTGGGCACGGTACTGACAGTCGTTCGAAGTTGTCGTTCCAAAAAAAAGAAAAGAAAACAAAAAAATGAAACAAATTACAACTGTGATTATTTTCTCGCTGTCCCTTCCTTCTTTACATCTCACGATTATTTTGATGAATTACGAGTTGTCAATTTTAAATTTTGTTACGGATCAAATGAATTGTTTTCTCTCTTTTTTTTTTGTCTAGAGATTATTTAATCAATTGGGAAGAGTAAAGTGCGTTTTCTTTGCAAAATTATAAAAGTTCATCTCTCGTGAAGAAGGAAGGGATCGAATTGTGTTTTCACCGTGCTCGCCGGTGCATTTTGTTTAATTTTTTATTTTACTTTTTTTCATGAGAAGTAAGAAATTAGCAACGAGAACGAACGTAATGTATCTCCCTCACACCATAGCCTAGCTTTTGTGTTACACTATGAAAAAATTTTAGATAATTTTGAGCCGAGCCAACAGTAAGTAAACGATTTCACGTTACTTAAGTATAATTTAATTCTTGCGCTCAATTTGGGGTTCCGTTCGATTAACACGATTTTTCATCGAATTTTTTAATACATTATTACACATGAAAAAGTAAGAAAAGATATCACTTCTTCTCGAGTAACTTAATATTTTAATGGAAAATTGTGTCGATATTTATTGCGTCTCTCGAAACTTTTTAAAAAAGTCTTGAGCAGTTTTACATTGCTTTGTTGTTATCAAGTTACTAAATACACATTTTCGTCACAAAGCAACATGTGTGTTTGGAGCGACGTCTCGGAAGTTTGACTGACAGCTGATCCCGCCGGCTTCCACAATGGGTATTCAAATTGTAATATCGAATCGATTGCGTGTCCCCAAGCGAGACTCGTTCTTTGTATGGTGTGAGGTTTTTTGTGTGTATCACTTTCATGTTAATTTTGTTTGTGACTTGTATTGCGTATGCGGCGCACTGCATGCTAAGCTGAGTTCTTCGTATACATATATACATATATATATATACCTATATCTCGTATATATCTAGTTTGGCGATTCGCATTAATCAGAGGTTGCTAGGTAGTACGTAGTACGTGGAATACCGAGGACAAATCGGTAACCGGATGCGTGCGTGACGTAGTCGTGTAGAATATACTTGAGAAGAAAATTGTCTAGTTGAAAGTGCACCTTTGCTTGGAGGTCAAATGCAAAATTTGGTTTTTTTTTTGTTTTTTCGAGTAACAACGTTATCACAGCAATTATAAATGAGTCTTTCGACAACCAAGTGCACTTCGAGCAATCAAAAAGTTTTTTTAATCAATTGATATGTCGCGAACTTGTAAACTTTTGATGCAGCGCAGTCGATCAGTTGTCAGCCATCTTCGTCTTCAGCGAAATATAAGCTTGAATCAGCGTATTTTATCTGAATTTCATCATATTGATTTAATATTTAACAGCTAAATTAACTTGACAGTTTACAAATTAAGTCTAGAATATTAAAACATTTATATTTGTAGTTAAAATACAGTTTTTTTATAGGTTCAATTAATTAAAAAAGTAAGTATTTGAAGTAAGTTTCTTTTAATTTAATATTTTTTTAGTGTTTTTTAAATTACTTAGTTTTTAAACTGCCTGTGACAGAAAGATTCTGCGACTTATCTTGCGCTGAAGAATTTGCTGTCCTCCAAAAACGAAACAGTACAATATATAATTTCAGTCACATTACAATATATACTAACAGTAAAAGAGGGACCAAATTGTTAAAATATTAAAACGTTTCGAAACGTGGGACCCGTAAAAATTGTGTAACGTGAACAGTTGCGACGTAAGTATATTTTCAGGGACCATGGTTCCTGTCGAGAGAAAGAAAGAGAAAGAGAAAGAGTGAGAGAAATTATATTATCGCGTATACATATTGAAAGATCGTAATGAGCAGCAGCACATGCCTGCCGCATGTGGACGACGTTTTATTTTGTTTTTTTTTCTTTTTGTTTTTATTCCCGCCGCAAAATTCGATCGTGAATCGAACTAATCTGATGCTGCGTTGATTTACAGGCATGTTAGGAGCGGCGATAGCACCTGGAGCCGCGATGCATCCTTTTGCCACCGCTCCGATGGCTTTTCCAGGGCCCATGCTAGCGCCGATGATGCCGCGCTTCAGATGATCACCCCCCATGGACGGGCCCAATCCCCCGCCGATGCATTTCGTGCTATGGGCCCGCCCCTAACTCTCGCTGGGGTCCGGACCTGATCGAGGAAGAGATAAACACAAATTAACAAAGGAAGAAAGCGAGAGAGAGAGAAAGAGCGAAAGGAAGAGAGAAAGAGAGAGAGAGAGAGAGAAGGAGAGGAGAGAGAGAGAAAGAGAGGAGAGAGAAAGAGAAAGCGAGATATACTTCTCCTATTTGTTTGTTTGTTTTTTTTTGTTCTTTTTTTTTTTAATCATGTTGAGAGAGACAAAAAAGTACGCATGGAGAGAAAGAAAGATAAAAAAGAGGGAGAGAAAGAGGGAGAGAGAGAGAGGAAGAGAGAGCGTAAGAGAGAATGAGAGAGAAACAGATAAGCACACACATCATCGATGCCTGAGAGGATTTTTTTGAAGAAACCGGGTGCGCGCTGGAAACGGTCGACTTCTTGCCTTCTTCTTTCATGCTGCTATAGAAAAAAACGTAAAAAATACAGACACATGAAACGCTAATTGTTCTCGCGTCGACTACAAGTGTATGTGCGCCAGGCTGCGTTGGTTGTATACCAGGTGAGCCAACAATGAGTAAATTTCGTCGTGTTTTTTATAGAAGAAAGTTAAAAACAAAACAAAACAAAAAAAAACAAAAAAAAAACAAATAATGTTCGTCGCTCTTATAATGATACTGCCATTCTTCACGGTAAACGCAGTATAAACTAAACACCTATCTTACTTACTCTATCGATTTCTCATTACACATTTGGACACTCGTTGTATCGCGCTGCTGGTGTCCAAGATAACGTCTCACCCTTCGTCGTGTTCGTCGCGAACGACAACATCGTTTTCCTTTCCGTGTTATCCTCTCGCATCGAGGAGTCAATCAAAACTAATTCAAAGATTCGTTACGAGAGTGTTAAGGTGAATTTAAATTATGAGATTATTTTAAATAATTTATCAATGAATTTGTTCAATCTCTTAACGAATTGTATCAAGAGGTAATTGTGACAATGCACAAGTTTCTCATAACGTTTGCATCTGTTAAAATTTTTTAAAGACAACAATTATTCGAAATTTCTTGTAAAAAAAATCAATATGTATTTAAATATTAATATAATTATAATATTATAGGAAAGTAAAAGTATTTTTTGTAAAATCTAAGAACTATAAAAGTATGTTGAACGCAACATTAAAGAGCTTATATAGCTATTAGATATATTATTAGTAATATAATTAAGAACGCATTTTTTATCGCTCTCTAAACTTCACACATGTAACATTTAATACAATCTTCAAAAACTCAAATGTTCTCTCTTTTCCACCGTCACATTTATCTCGTAATGTCGCCAAATTAATGATTGACTCTTCAGTTCTCAGAAACGTGACACATATGCACTTTCCATAACAACAAAGTACCATGTGTGTTCCTTTTAAACACACGTAATAGTCCTCTTTCGCGCAATAGACCGTTTCCATCACGCGCTGTTCCCCTTAGCCTCTGTGCACCTGCAGTGTCCTCTTGGAGAGACGCAGACAAGGTGGCACTTCACGCTGCAGCTGGATGCTAATAATACATTTCTGACTAATTTTCTATCTTTTATTTTCTTATTTTCTTTTATGGTATTTAAATGATTTGACAGGGTTCGTCTCTGATATTTTTGTGCAAAATACAATTAACAAATATACTGTTTTGCGATATGAAAATTAATTTAAATTTTTGTGATTTTCAATCAGGAATATAAATAACGTAGAGTAATCTCGGTACAATTGCACGTCCACAAAACGTTTCGTTGAAACTTGATCAATTCCACGAAATCAGCCAGGAACTCAACAAGATCGCAGATTGTTTCCAAAAAGAAAATCGCGGATACGCGCACTAAAAGTAACGATTTAGAACATATTCACTAGCCGCAGTGTGAAGATTCAGTCGCCTCAGGTTAGTCTGTCGCAATTTTATTTTGTTGACACTCCGAGTCGAGTCGATGTACTT